>VZQC01012493.1:332723-344457 GCA_009823505.1 Rhizomys pruinosus | reverse complement strand
CCTGGTCTACATAGTGAGTTCCAGGACAGGTGGAGCTACAGGGAGACCCTGTCTTAATAAATAAATAAATAAATAAATAAATAAATAAATAAATAAATAAAATATAGGAAAATGTAGTTTACTCTTTTCTAGTGATATTTGGATTTCTTTTGTTAATGTAATTTCTTCCATCAATATTTATTACAAATATTTATGAATCTATATGTAACAGCATATGGTGAGCAAAGACATTGCATACATATTTCATATTTGCTTATAACCATAATACTTATGAATTTTAAAATATATTTTATTTCTTATTTTTCTTTTATATGTATGAATGTATTGCCCACAGAGGTTAGAGGAGAGAGTTGGATTTCCCCTTGATTTGGCATTTCAGAAGGTTGTTAGTCACCATGTTGATGCTAGGAATGAAACCCAGGTCCTCTGCAAGAACAGCCAGTGCTCCTCACAGCTGATCCATCTCCCAAGCTCCAAGATTTTTTTTCTCATCTTCACTCAGAGGAGCATTATTTTGAAAGACAAATCTAAAGTTCTCACTGAGGGGCTGGAGAGATTGCTCACCAGTTATGAGCACTGGCTGCTCTTGCAGAGGACCTGCTTTCCATTCCCAGCACCCGCATAGCAGCTAACAACCATCTGTAATTCCAGTTCTAGGGGAATTTGACACCCTCTTTGACAAACACTTCAGGACATGAGTGCTCTTAAATTCATGCAAGCATAACACACATACACATAAAAGAAAAATAATAAATAATATATTTAAAAAATAAATTTCTCAGATGAGCATGGTGGAACACTCTTTTAATCCCAGCACTCAGGAGGCAGAGGCAGGCAGATATTTGTGAGAGCAAGGCCAGCCTGGTCTAGAGAGTGAGTTCAAGGCCAGCCTGGGCTACAGGGACACCTTATCACAAAAAGACCAAAAATAAATAAATTTCTCATTGAATATGAAACCTGAAATTAAGTATAAAATAATGCTCATACAAAGGCAGAATCTTTGAAGTCAGTTTAGAATCGCATGGTTCATTAGAATGCAAGCATAAATATATTTATGTATTATATATACGTATTAATTATTCATAATATATTTAAAAGCTTAAAAATAAACAGAAAACTGGATTTAGTCCTGCACATCTATGATTCCAAACCACTTAGGATGATGCTGGCCCTAAGGAAGGAGGATTCCGAATTTGAGTTTGAGGGTCAGCTGGGCTGAAAACTTTCCTCCAAAAGATGGAGGGGGGGGTTCTTGGGGCTGGGGAGTTGCTCTTGCAGAGGACCCAGGTTCCCAGCACACACTGTATCTACCAGTCATCTGTAACTCGAGTTCCAGGGAATCCAATGCCCGCTTCTGGCCTCCTCAGTCATTAATCGTTTGACATGGGTATACTTACATATATTCAGGCAAAATACCCATATGCATAAACCAAAAAATAAACAAATAAAGTTCGTATAAATCAGTTCTTAAATTTCGATGATATTGTATGTAACGATGAATGTAGTAACACACGTGCATACCTATGTGTTCACAACCTGTGATAGTTCTTTATGAAAATAATTGTATTTGAAAATATATTAAAATTCCTATAAAATTCAGTAATTAATTTCAAACTCAGTAGTATAACAGTTTCATTGCTTTAAATCTTTGAACATTATGAAGAACTGAAAATAAATAGGAAATTAAAGACTAATGTCTAATATATTTCAATAACAGTGTCAAAAGTAGCTTGACAGCTGGGTGTGGTGGCACATGCCTTTAATCCTAGCACTTGGGAGGTAGAGGCAGGCAGATCTCTGTGAGTTCAGGGCCAGCCTGGTCCACAGAGTGAGTTCCAAGCCAGCTGGGGCTATAGANCCAGCTGGGATTAAAGGGAGACCCTCTCTCAAAAAGGCAACACACACACACACACACACACACACACACAAACCACACCAAAACAAATGTAGAAGAGGAAGATGGACACTGGACACTGGAAGGGCCAGAGCTTGTGTGAGGAGTGTTGTGGCAGGAGGGGCTGAAGAGGTTTGGCACATCAAACCTGTGCCTGGGAACAGAGGGCCAATGTGCAGATGAGAAAACTGAGGTTTGGAGAGTACGCAGCCTTGTT
Source organism: Rhizomys pruinosus (assembly GCA_009823505.1). Lineage (NCBI taxonomy): Eukaryota > Metazoa > Chordata > Mammalia > Rodentia > Spalacidae > Rhizomys > Rhizomys pruinosus. Next base: position 342,346 of record VZQC01012493.1, on the reverse strand, counting down.
GCCAGAGTCACACTGGCAGAAATGGTAGCACCAAATTCCAATACATTTCCTCTGCTAGTGAGGTCTCCCCACCCAGAGGTTTAGTGTGGTGGAATGTGGTCCTCAAGCCTACTCCCCAGGGACCCCAGCATGGTCACAGACAGAGATCTCTGGATAGATGATTTAATCTCCCTGAAAGATAGGTTCTGCTTGTGAGAAATAGTTAAATAGGTGTTAAATGAGAAAATGTGGGGAAATGCTCATATCTTTGGTTAGTGATTAGGAAGCACCTGGTAAATGTTATTCTCTTTATTTCGTCCCTCTCCCTTCCTCGGGACCGCTGTGTACCATCAGCCTGAACACAGCACGCCCGATGGGGTGCATGATGCACCTGCATCTTCCAGCTGGCTGAACTAGCCAGCAATACCTAAAACAGCCTCCAGGCGGCGACACACCGAACTCCTCACCCTCGCACAGCTGGGGTTGACTTTCCTTTAAAGGACGCATGGGTGCGCATCGCCCCTGCGTTTTCAGAACCCATAAGGAGCAAATAGCCTAGAGGGTGGTGCCCGAGGTGAACCAAGGCATCACAGTAATAATTAGTAAGAAACAGGTCTGGGTATGTAGCTCAGTTGGTAGAGGGCTTGTGCTGAAGCTCTGGGCTCAATCCCCAGGACTTCATAAACCCAGCGGAATGGGTGCATGCCAATAATCCCAGCGCTTAGCACAGACAGGGGGTTAAGAAGTTCAAGGCCTTCCTCTGCTCCATAGCTGAGTTAGAAGCCAGCTTGGGTTATTTAGGATACTATCATTAGTAATAAACAAAGGCTGGGGATGTAGTTGTCATAGAATACTTTTGCATGCCTGAGACCCTGGGTTCATCCCCAATACCACACAAAAAATTTTTTTTTGATAATAAATAGCAAGCCAGGCCAGATGCCACAAACTTTTAATCCCAGCACTCAGGTGGCAGGGGCAGGTGGAGTTCCAGGCCAGCTGGGGCTGCAGGAAGACTCTGTCTTAAAAAGATCAAATCATCATCATCATCAATGGTAGTAATAGAACCAGCTCCATCCATTTAAAAGGTACATTAGTGAGTTATGGGACTTTGGGGTCCAGGGAAGGAGCCAAGCCTTAAACTCAGAAGATCAGAGTTCAAATCCAGCCTCTTTGCACTCTGTTTCCTCACCTTTAATATGGGAAGTACCATAATATAGCTCTTGTGAGGAACCAAGGAACTCCAGACGGCAGCTAGGGCGCAGAGCAGTCATTGTAACTCCCACCTGGACCCCGAGTGTCAACTACGGTTAAATTCCTTTTCCAGGTGAAGATCACTGGAGCCTTTTCCCACGATCAATGCCTCAGAGGGTGACTCCTAATATAGGCAGAGGTCGGTCCCAGGACTCAGCCCTTAGACCCAGATTCCGCAACTTCCTCCCTCTATTTTGGAGTTTACCTTCAGGTTCTCGGGCTCCTCTGGGCATTGCCCTCTGAGCGCAGGTTTGCGTTGCCTGCCTCTTCAGCCCCTCCTGCCACCGCACTCCTCACGCAAGCTCTGCTCCTGCCAGGGTCCATTTTCCTCCTCTAGATTTATTTATTTATTTTTATTTTTTGGTCTTTTTGAGACAGGGTCTCCCTGTAGCCTTGGCTAGCACAGAACTTGCTATGTAATGTAGGCAGGCCTGGAACTCACAGAGATCCTCCTGCTTCTGCCTTCCAAGTGCTCAGATTATAGGCATGTCCATGTTCATCTTCTAAATTTAAAAAATTGTTTTCTTCTTCTTCTTCTTCTTCTTCTTCTTCTTATTATTATTATTATGATTTTGGTCTTTTCAAGACAGGGTCTCCCTATAGTCCCAGCTAGCCTGGAACTCACTCTGTAGACCAGGCTGGCCTTGAACTCACAGAGATCCGCCTGCCTCTGCCTCCCAAGTGCTAGGATTAAAGGCATGTACCACCAAACGCCTGCTTTTTTTTTTTTTTTTTTGGTCCTAATTATTATTTTATGTATGATCTATGTGCATGATTGCACACACTTTGGGGGAGTTGATTCTGTCTTTCTACGGTTCTTGGGAGCAAACCCAGGCCTTCAGGCTGGAGGGGCTTTACCTACTGAGCCATCTCACTGGAGCTTTTCTAAACGCTTGCTCTTGTTTTGTTTTTGCATCGCTGGGGATTGAACCCAGGGTCTTGTCTTGGCCTAGCATCAGCCTTTCCCACAGCCCTAAAACCTGCTTCTCAGGAGACAGCTTAAATACCCCTTTTTCTAGAAAGTCTTATTATTTTATTTTATTTATTTAAGACAGGGTCTCCCTATAGCCCCAGCTGGCCTTGAACTCAGAGATCCACCTGCCTCTGCCTCCCCAGTGCTAGGATTAAAGGCATTGCGCCACCACACCCAGAAAGTCTTACCTTTCTGTTTCTGAAACCTTTGTGCTAAGCTGGGCATGGTGGCGCACGCCTTTAATCCTAGCACTGGGGAGGCAGAGGCAGGTGGATCTTTGTGAGTTCAAGGCCAGCCTGGTCTACAGAGAGAGTTCCAGGCCAGCTGGGGCTACAGGGAGACCCTGTCTCAAAAAGACAAAAAAAAAAAAACCTTATGCTTCCTCTAAACAGGTGATGGGTACAATAGGTTTTTTTTTTCTTGTGTGTATGTGTGAGTTTTTTACATGTGTTCTGTGTGACACAACAAATATATGATAACCTGTGAAAGTTGGAAGATAATACATAGGAACCTGTTCTCTGCTTCCCCCATGTGGAACCCGGGGTTCACACTCAGGCTATCAGGTTTGACTGTGAGCACCTGTACTCACCAGCCCTATGTGTGACTTTTTTGAGACAGAGTCTCATGTAGCACAGGCTGGCCTCAAATTCATTATATAGTCAAGGATGACCTTGAACACCTGATCCTCCTGCCCTTACCTCTTGGGTGCTGGGCTTACCGCCTGCTCCACCATGCCTGCCTCCAGATTCCTTGCTCAATGCAAATTTCCCGTTTACACAGTTGTGGCCCTGTAGAATGTGTCCCTTGGAGGCACATGCATCATAAATGTGGGCCTGTGCCTTGCACTCTGCCTCGCTGCAAGACAGTGCAGCAGGGAGGTCCTGGCTACCTGTCACTGTCACCATGGCCTTCAACTTCCTAGCCTCCAGAATTCTACTTCTTGTAAGTTAGTCAGCTTGTGGTTGTCAATTATAACAACAGAAAAGGATGGGACCCATGTGGGTCCATTCGGTATACCTTCCAGACAGCCTTTTAGCTATCTCAGACACACAGATACAGTCATAAAAGCACACACATCACGTTCAGTTGTCAGGACCGTCACATACTGTGTTACAACTGCTGGGTTACAATGCTTACATTGAACAGGCACATGCAGAGTGCTGGTCTGGGCCTGGTCTTTCCAGGGTCCCTGAGAATGAAGGGTGTATTTCTTTTTCTTTTTCTTTTATGTATATGAGCGGTTTTTGTTTTTGTTATTTGGTTTTTTTTTTTTTCTGTCTTTTTGAGACAGGGTCTCCCTATAGCCCCAGTTGGCCTGGAACTCACTCTATAGACCAGGCTGGCCCTGAACTCATAGAGATCTGCCTGCCTCTGCTGGGATTAAAGCCGTGCACCACCACACCTGGTTTAAAGACAGTTCTTAGCTTCCATGTGGGTGCTGGGAATTGAACCTGGGTCCTCTGCAAGAGCAGTGGGAACTCTTAACTGCTGAGCCATCTCTCCAGCCCCAAGGGTTGTATTTCTTTTTCCAGTCTTCTATTTCCAGAAGGACAATTTCCTTTTTTTTGGGAATTTCAAGGGAAGTGTTATGTCTCCCCAAATAGTTTGGGGGCCTTGGGCCCGAGAGTGTCTCCCCACAGCAGTAGCTCTAGGGTCGGACTGGCTCCCACAGCAGAAGTGGAGCCCTGGGAACAGAGTGCATCTCTCTAGCTCACCAGCCCTGGCACCTACACAGATGGCCTTGGCCTGCCCTGAATAAACCTGGTATTCAGGCTATGGTATAGCTCAAAGGGAGAGCACCTGCCTACTAGAAGGCCAGATACTCCCAGCAGCAGAGCCAGGCTAGATCTCTAACAGACTGGTGATTTCTTTCTTTCTTTCTTTCTTTCTTTCTTTCTTTCTTTCTTTCTTTCTTTCTTTCTTTCTTTCTTTCTTTCTTTCTTTCTTTCTCTCTCTCTTTCCTTTCTTTCTTTCGTCTTCCTTCCTTCCTTTCTTTTTTCTTTCTTTTTCCTTCCTTCCTTCCTTCCTTCCTTCCTTCCTTCCTTCCTTCCTTCCTTCCTTCCTTCCTTCCTTCCTTTCTTCTTTCTTTCGAGACAGGGTCTCTCTGTAGCTCTGGCTGTCCTGGAACTCACTATGTAGACCAGGCTGGTCCAGACTGGTGATTTCCAAGGATATCACTGGGTATCTGTGACCCTTCTTCATCCCTACAACTGGCCACCTCCCAGACAATCCTCCCACCATGGTGCTAATCAGGGCTAGCCTAGGCTTTGAAAGCGGCAGCAAACCTCAGCAAACCACACTGAGAAGCTGATGCTGCAGGATGTAAGAGGCGGCATGTGTGGTGGGGAGGTCCATGGAGGATGACCTGGCCCATGTCACTGTCCTTGCAACTCTGAGCCTCCCTCACCAGCCAGCCTGGAGCCCCTGGGCTTGGCCCTGCGGTAGTCTACCTGTGTTGGATGTGAAGTAAGGTGTGTTCATTATCTCATTTGTAGATGGGCCAGGGGCCTGACTTGCTAAGTCACACCTCTCACCCAGCATTGGGAAGGAACTGGAGACAGATTCTGCAAGGAGAGAGGTGTGGAGGGGTTCACCCAGGTTTCTGGCAGGGAGCCCAGACAGCGCAGGCTCCCTAAGCAAGGCCTGCCTGCCAGAGGGTGGGAATGCCTGTCAGGGAGGTTGAAAACACTGAGGAGAAGCAGGTTCCATAGGCAGGCAGGAGGTCAGCCTAGGTTCCAGAATCCTGTTCCCAGCATGAGCACCCCCTCCCCACTCAGTACTAGGCCCGGAGTCCTGTGTTCAAGTCCCACTCACCATCTGTCTGACTTTTCCCTTTCCAGGCCTCACTTTTCCCAACTAAGAATCTCCCCAACAGACCAGGTGAAGGGAGAGCGGGGTACCGGCTCCTTTAAACCTATCCCGGCGGAGGGTGTGGCCTAGACCTCAGGTAAGCAGCGTTGCCACATCAGCAAGGCTAACCCCGCCCTGTTCCCTCCCCCAGGCTCTAGGGAAGGAAGGCCCCAGAGGATGGTGGGAAGGAAGTGGGTGTCGAGAAAGAGCCAGTCTGGTCGGTAGTTGCCAGGTGGCGGGACCTGCTACAGAATTGGCCTCCGGGGTGGGTGAGGATGGTGTGTGTGTGTACCTGACCCAACTAGTCACTGTATGTATTAAGGGTGTCTGTGAATGCTCCGGAGTGTACAGAAACTGTGGCATTGCACGACACGGTGAATAAATAAAAATTTTTAATTTTTTTTATTTATTTCGGTATGTGTATGAATGTACTGTCTGCATGCAGGTTTGTGCACCCGTGTCGTGCAATGCCGCGGAGGTCAGAAGAGGGCGTCGGATTCCCCTGGAACTGGAGTTCTCCTGGAATTGGAGTTTCAGACGGTTCTCGGCCGCCATGTGGGTGCTGGGGATCGAACCTGGGTCCTCTGCAAGAGCGGTCGGCGCTCTTAACCGCTAGGCCATNGGCATGGTGGCCAGGGCTGGAGCAGAAAGCTGAGGTTCATGTCTTACAATGAACACAGGAAGCAGAGAGAGAGACACTGGAGACCACGAGGCTTGTTAAACTCTCTAAGCCCACCCCCAATGACATACTTCCTCCAGCACGTCCACACCTTCTAAGACCTCCAAGAACAGTGCCACCAACTGGAGACAAAATGTCTGAATACTTAAAGTCTATGCGGGGACACTCTCATTCAAACCAGCACACCTACCATTTAAAAATAGAGGTTAGGGCTGAAGAGACAGCTTAGTAAGTAAAGTGTTTTGCTTTGAGGATCTGAGAGTTTGGATCCCCAGAACCCATCTGAAAGCTGAACATAGCAGTGTAAGCCTGTAACTCCAGCTCTGAGGAGACTGGCAGAGATACTCAGAGATCCCTGGATCTGGGCAGCCAGCCCATCTAGCTGAAAGAGTCTAGCTTTGAGTTCAGTGAGAGATCAGTCCAACGAGAAGGTGAAGAGGGCATCTGTGTGAGCTCATTCTTACACATATGTACACACACAGCACAGAATTTAAATAATTGGCTTTATAGCTTTCTGTTTTCTAATATGAGCATTTGAAGTTATAAAACTTTATTCTAGTTCCTGTTTTCGCTAAGTCCTACAAATGATGATAACACTGTACTTTTGTTCTTATAAAAGTTCACACATTTTTAATTTCCCTGTACCTCTTCTTTAATCTATTGGTTATTTTTAAGTGTGTTATTTATATAAATGTTAACTATTTGGAGCCTCTCGAAAATTTAAACCAACTTAATTAGGTTGTGGTTAGAGTTTTATTTTAATTCTTATAAAGTAATTGATACTTGAGCCCAAGGGATGCTCTTTCCTTGTATATGTCCATGTGTATGTACTTTAAACAAATATTCTGTGTCTATTGGATAGAGTGTGTTATTCTGGTTTTCATTTGTTCAGATATGCTTAATTATATTTTATCTCCTTATTTCACCCATTACCAAGCGTTCCAAGAGTGTTATAGAGATGAAAACTCAAGTATTACTCATTTAAAAATATTTTATTATTTTTATGTTTATCAGTGTATTTCTACATGCATGCCCACAGAGGTCAGAAGAGGCCAGTGATTGCCCTGGAACTGGAGTTACAGATGGTTGTTGGCTGTCCTGTGGGTGCAGGGAATTGAACCTGGGTCCTCTGCAAGAGCAGCCATCTCTCCAGCCTTTTAAATACTCTTCTTTTGTGGGGGTATTTTTGAGACAAGCTTTCCCTGTAGCCTCGGCTGACCTGGAACTCACTATGGCCTTGAACTTACAGAGATCCTGCCTGCCTCTGCCTCCCAAGTGCTGAGATTAAAGATGTGTGCCACCACACCCAGCTCAAATATTATTCTTTTTTTTTTTTTTTTTTGGTCTTTTTGAGACAGGGTCTCCCTGTAGCCCTAGCTGTCCTGGAACTCTCTTTGTAGACTAGGCTGGCCTTGAACTCACAAAGATCCACCTGCCTCTGCCTCCTGAGTGCTAGGATCAAAGGTGTGCACCATCATGCCCAGCTTCAAATATTATTCTTTTCTTAAAATTTTTAATATTTTTTATTTTTTTATGTGTATGAACGTACTCTCTGCATGTAGGTCTCTGCACCCGTGTTGTGTGATGCTGCGGAGGTCAGAAGAGGGTGTCAGATTCCCCTGGAACTGGAGTTAAAGACGGTTCTCAGCCACCATGTGGTGCTGGGGATCAAACCCGGGTCCTCTGCAAGAGCAGTCGGCACTCTTAACGGCTAGGCCATCTCTCCAGCTCCTTCAAATATTATTCATTTTTAAAAATCTTTTTATTTATGTTTTTATTTATGTGTATGAATGTACTGTCTGCATGCAGGTTTGTGCACCCGTGTCGTGCAGAAGAGGGTGTCGGATTCCCCTGGAACTGAAGTTCTCCTGGAATTGGAGTTGCAGACAGTTCTCAGCTGCCATGTGGGTGCTGGGGATTGAACCCAGGTCCTCTGCAAGAGCAGTCGGTGCTCTTAACCGCTAGGCCATCTGTCCAGCCCCTCAAATATTTGTTTTAATTCATTGTTTTGCCTTTCTTTCTTTCTTTCTTTCTTTCTTTCTTTCTTTCTTTCTTTCTTTCTTTCTTTCTTTCTTTCTTTCTTTCTTTCTTTCTTTCTTTCCTTTCTTTTCTTTTCTTTTTCTTTCTTTCTTTCTTTCTTTCTTTCTTTCTTTTTCTTTCTTTCCTTCCTTCCCTCCTTCCTTCCTTCCTTCCTTCCTTCTTTCATCTGTCTGTCTGTCTGTCTGTCTTTTGAGACAAGGTGTCTCTGTAGCCCCAGCTGGCCTGGAAATCAGTCTGTAGACCAGGCTGGCCTTGAACTCACAGGTGCCTCTGCCTCCCAAGTGCTAGGATTAAAGGTGCGCACCCACCTGGCCCTGCCTCTGTGTGTGTGTGTGTGTGTGTGTGTGTGTGTGTGTGACTCCTGTGGAGGTCAGGGGTTAGTTTGTGGGTCCTGGGGATTGAACTCGGGCATCTGGCCTGGTGCCATCTTGCCCCCTCACTTTAGTCTTATTTAGAGATAATTTTGAATGAGGGGTTGTGACAGTTTTTCTGTGTAGCCTTAACTGGCCTCAAACTCTCAATTCTGCTTCTGCCTTCAAATTTCTGGGGTTGTAGATGATTCCTGGGATTATAAGCATATGCTAACCACATGGCTCAGAGGCAAAGTAGCTGAGTGAGGATTTGAGCTCAGTCCTCTCTGTCTCTGGGGCTCCTGTTACTAGGGGGTCAGTCCTTGGCTGACTGGGCTCTAGTCCCTGAGGAAAGGGAGGTGAGACATGGTGACACGGGGAGAGGAGCTGCCCCAGAGTCGGAGTGACACAGTCATGGGATCCCCAGCAGAGTCCGCGCAGGGCTTCTTGTTCTTTTATTTATTTATTTATTATTTTCTTATGTGTATGAGTGTACTGTCTGCACGTAGGTTGGTGCACCCTTGTGCAATGTCATGGAAGTCACTAGACGGTGTCAGATTCCCCTGGAACTGGAGTTAAAGATGGTTCTTAGCTGCCATGTGGGTGCTGGGGATCGAACCCGGGTCCTCTGCAAAAGCAGTGGGCCCTCCTAACCGCTGAGCTGTCTCTCCAGCCCGGACTTCTTGTTCGAACCGTAGTCCACTCCCTGGCCACACTCCTCTCTAAAATGAAGGGAGGGGAGTGTGTGACTAAGACCAGTCTTGAGCAACCACCCTGCGGCCGATCACAAGGTCTGAAGCGCCACCATTGACAGCCCCTCTCCCCTCAGTGTCCCGGGCTGCTCTCTGGAATAGAGAAGGAAGCGGCTACAGGAGGCAGAGAGGCAGCAGGAGCGACCACTGGGGAGGCGAACTGCCCAGCTCACCCACTGCCCCTTTCGCTCCCCAGCAGCCTCTAGGGAAACTGTAGACATTTCTCCCTTATTTTGTTTTTCCTTATCTTTTTATTTTTTTTTCTTTTGAGACAGGGTCTCACTATGTAGCCACAGCTAGCCTGGTATTTGCTATATAGATCAGGCTGCCCTCACAGAGATCTGCTTGAGCTTGCTAGGATTAAAGATGTACAGCCCTGCCGGGCGTGGTGGCGCACGCCTTTAATCCTAGCACTTGGGAGGCAGAGGCAGGCGGATCTTTGTGAGTTCAAGGCCAGCCTGGTCTACAGAGTGAGTTACAGGACAGCTGGGGCTACAGGGAGACCCTGTCTCGAAAAGACCAAAAAAAAATAATTAAAAAAAAAAAAAAAAAAAGATGTACAGCCCTTGTTCTGTTTTTCTGAGACATGCTATACAGCCTGGACTGACTGGCCTCCAACTCCACATCCTCCTGCCTCAGCTTCTTGAGTGCTGGGATTAAAGATATGCATGACCAAGCATGGTAGTGCATGCCTTTAATCCCAGAACCTGGGAGGTACAGGCAGGCAGATAGATCTCTGTGAGTTCAAG
>VZQC01012493.1:191472-331289 GCA_009823505.1 Rhizomys pruinosus | reverse complement strand
CTCTCTCTCTCTCTCTCTCTCTCTCTCTCTCTCTCTCTCTCTCTCTCTCCCTCTCTCTCTCTCTCTTCCTTCCCTCCCTCTCCCCTCCCTCCTTTCCTCCTTCTCAGCTGCCAGGATGTGACCTGCTCTATGTTTTCCTGATCTTCGTGTCAGGATAGTCTAAAACCATGAGCCTAAATTAAATAAGTCTTTCCTCCTTAAGTTGTTTCCCGGGTGTTTTTTCAAAGCCATGGAAAACCTGACCGACATAAATTTATAGGTGCTTTGCTTCCCTTTTTCCAACAAAATCATTTGGCTAAGTTGCTAATCCAATTAACATGACTTAACACACTACAAACTTGTAAGAGAAACAATACCATATCCAGACTATCTGAGAATATCAGAACATGGATAACTGATAATTTTTCTATTATTCTGGGAGAGGGCTGGCCTAGTAATTATCTAGCCCAGACTTATATACTGTTGAGACAAAAGAATTACAAAATGTAGGTCTCAGTCCTTATGTTGTTGTGGGCTCCCCCCAATTGTATTGCTCTAAAATATGCCTATATGAATGTCATATATGTACCAGAATTATGTCCTCCAGGAATAAACTAAGTTAACTCTGATATATGTTTAGAAGTTCACGTTTTTCCCTTCAGTTTTATATTATTCTAAAATATGAATATATATTCTGCCCATATACATTAATTACCATGTCTTAAAGTAAGTGGTAAGTTAATTCTAGGGCTCATTAAGAGGGTCACATTATAACATTACAGCTGCAAAGAACAGACTGATAATACTTAAATTCTGCCCAAAACAATAAATCTTTGCAGAGAAAAACTTTAAAAAGACTGAGAAAAAGATGCAGGACATGTCTGGTAGAATGCATGAACTGGGATGGGGTGGGGGGAAGGTAAAGGGGAATATGTCTAAACTGAACTGAAAAATGATGTCTGAAATACACAAAACATCAATAAAAGTATTATATTAAAAAAGAAAGAAGAAAGAAGAAAGAAGAAAGAAGAAAGAAGAAAGAAGAAAGAAAGAAAGAAAGAAAGAAAGAAAGAAAGAAAGAAAGAAAGAAAGAAAGAAAGAAAGACATGTGGGGCTAGAGAAATGTCTCAGTGGTTACGAGCACTGACTTCTCTTCCAGAGGTCAGAGGTTCAATGGTCCAGCACCCATGTGGCAGCTAACAACTGTCCTTAACTGCAATTCCAGGAGATCAAACACCTTCTTCTGACCACCGTGGGCACTGCACAACACAGGTGCACTTATACACATCCAGAGAATATACTCATACACATAAAGAAATAATAATAACAAAATAAACATACAGAAATGCTAAGAACTGGGTTTTTTGAAGTGCCTACCTCAGAGGATAGATGAAATATTCACTAAGCTGTCCAAACTAGTTCACACAGAGCTTACAACTTAGTAATTATGCAAGCAGTATTAAAACATATGCAGTTAGCCAGGTATGGTGGCACGCCCCTTTAATCCCAGCACTCCGGAGGTAGAGGTGGGTGGATCTCTGTGAGTTCAAGGCCAGCCTGGTCTACAGGGTGAGCTCCAGGACAGCTGGTACTAAAAGGGAGACCCTGCCTCAAAAATACCAAAAAAAGANTTTTGTTTCCTAATCCATTCTCCAGTCTATTTGCCTTTTGATTGGGGAGTTTAGCCCATTAATATTTAAGGTTATATGAAAGATGGATGTTGCTTCCTTTCACTTTATTATCCATTTGGACTTTTCGCCTCTGATTCTACTCCTCGGTTATGTTTTTATTATTTCTTTTCTAGGTGTTTGGGATTGTTGCTCCTCTTTCTGCCCTTTGAATTGCTTCAGTATTTTATGAAGGTTGGTTTTCCAACATTGTTCTACTCTTGTTTATGTCATGGAAGATTTTTTCTCCTCCTTAACTATAATTGACATTTTTGCTGGGTAAGTATTCTGGGTTGGCATCCATAGTCCTTAACACTGGAATGCTTTGCTCCATGTTCTTCTTCTTTCATGACTTGCACCAAGAAGTTCATTGTAATTCTGATGGGGTTTCCATTGTTGTGATTGTTGTTTTCTTTTGTAGCCTTCAGAATTTTGTCTTTGTTTGGGCATCTGCATTTTTACTATGTATATGGCATGGGGAGTTCTTTTCTGGTATTGTCTATTTAGAGTCCTATGTGCTTCTTGTATTTGTATGGGTTTGTCTGTTTTTATGTTTGGGGAAATTTTCATCTATTATCTGTTGAAATGATTAATACTATTCTCTGAGATTCTTCTCCTTCCTCTATTCCTATGATGCAGAGGTTTGATCTTTTCATAGTGTCCCATATTTTCCTGGTTGTTCCACTTTTGTGTAGTTTTAAATTTTTATAAAAAAAAATTCTTTTAAAATATTTTATTTATTATTTTTATTTTGTGTGTATGAGTGTATGGGCTGAATGTTGCAAGTGCACTCGTGTCTTCAATGCCTGCAGAGGTCATAGAGGCATTGGATTCCCTGATACTGGAGTTTGGGATGGTGTTGCTGCCATGTGGATACTGGGAACTGAACCAGGTCCTTCAAGAACACCAGTGCTCTTAACTGTAAGCCACTCTCCCAGCCCAGAAAACCCAATCCTTTTAACAGTATAAACATACAAGTGAAATATGTCCAAAATAATGGCAATCAACAGTGACAGGAAAAGAGGTCTTGAGACTTTCTGAAAGACACTTGGCTGCATGGTTAAGATTGTTTTTCAAGTTTGAAGGCCCTAATCTCAAATGTTGTCCTCATTCTGTTAAAAAGTGAGTAAGGCAGAGCTGGTTCTCTTCGATTCTTTTTTAGCCTCTTATTTGAAAAGAGTAAAAAAGCCAAACCTTCTACCTCATTCAAAAAAAAATCTCAGAAACAACACACCTTTACTCCCTGCTGAGGCCTTGGGCTCAACCCAGAGGCTCTAAGGATCAAGTTCCCCATTTCTAGAGGCCCAGGACTCTGCTAGACTCAAAGCTGCACTTTGGGAGTGGTTGAGGTGAGGGTGAGGTGGGGACCCTGGCCACTCTAAGAGTCGACACAGTGAATGAAGAACTAGTGTACCCTTCCAGCCCTCAGCCATAATCCCACAGGGTGAGTGTGACCCAAGGGCTTTCCCAAGATGCTAAGGGAGAAATGGCTGATTCCATTCACCATCATTTCTGGTAAAACCCCGTGAAGTCTGGGGACTTCATCACCAGCTGATATCAGTGTTGATGTTTCAGTGAACTGGTGACCTGTTGGGTGAAAAGATTTCATGGTTAGTTCAAGAGCAATGCTGTGAGTATGCCCAGCAGAACGCGTGGCATTCCTGCCTCGTTTAGTTCCAGCAGCCTCTTGGCAACTACTACATCTGAGACAACATCCACTTGATGAGGAAACTAAAATGCCTGTGTGAGAGGCAGAGCAATGGCACCTTTTCACTCTTCTAATGAAGATACTGAATTCTCCCCAATTGTCTATGCCTTTGCAGCCATCTAACAAGAAAGGCAGGGTAAGCTCTGTTGCACCAGTGGAAGACAAGAGAAATTAGACAAGTTGAACATCACATAAAAACATGGCAGAGTTGGGATTCAGACCCATCTTCTGATCCCAGTTAGTTTTCTGACACCTTCAGAAGAGACAAGAAAGACAAACTTCAGTCTCTCTGCCTGTGGTTCAGAGGCCTGCATAAGGAGGCTACTGATGTCACCTTAACTGGATCTATGAATTTAATTCATCTCTGAATTTCAGCTGCCCTGGGCCTCAGTGACCGCACTCCAGAGTCTGGATGGCAACACACTTCCCTGGTCCCCATCTCTCAGAGTCCCTTCTGCAGAAGGTAAGAAAGCTGAACAATCTGCTTTGAGTTGCTACTTGACAGAGTTCTGGCCAGGGATGTCTGTTTTAAAAGAATGAAGAGAAATCCAGGGAAAGATTTACTTGATAAAAAGGCTTTGAGATCGGCACATACAAATTTTCTCTACAATTTTTCTGTTGTACAGTATCATCTTGTAGCATTCTCTTTTACCTGTAGGATAATTTAACTTAAAAAATTAAGTTTTCTTCCCAAGTTAACCACATACCATTTCACCCAAAACAGCATGGTGAATTTGAGGATGATTTAATTTAAGGAATTAAGTTTGCTTCCCAAGTTAATGACATACAGTCCCAAAACAGATGGGTGAATTTGATGAAATCTGTGCCTTGATTCCATCCTATAGGTATGTGTACTAAGAACTGCCTGTTTGAGGCTCATGGGTCAAAAAATAAAAACCTTAAAATAAAGGGGGGATACAGTTATATTGAACCTTTTTGTCAAAACTTTGCAACTAAATCTTAAAACTAACTACGGGTAAAGTTTGTATGTTCCACAGGTCAAATGTCACCGACTTAACAGCTGAGAAAGAAAAGATAGCTTTCTATTTTTCTTTTGTTTGTTTTTGTTTTGTTTGTTCTTGTTTTGTTTTTTTACAGCTTGCATTGTGTAGGATGTACCAGGAAGTGCCAGCCGAAAGGTTGGCCCTTTTGAACATTGAAGGGAAGAAAAGTGGGGGCTGGAGAGAGAGATAGCCCTAGTGGTTAAGAGCAGAGGACCCAGTTTCGATCCCCAGCACCCACATGGCAGCTGAGAACCATCTGTAACTCCAATTCCAGGAGAACTCCAGTTCTAGGGAATCCGACACCCTCTTCTGACTTCGCGGCATTGGCACGACACGGGTGCACAAACCTACATCAGACAGTTACATTCGTACACATACAAAAATAAAATATAATTTTTTAAAAATTTATAAAAAGAAAGGAAGAAACAAGCTCCGACTGCTACAGGATAAAACCCCTCTGTGGATCCTACTGTAATAACTGTTTATAATGAGTCCTAGTGAAACTTACCTTTTAGGTGCCACAAAGTTTTAATATAGAGAATTTTCTTACCTCCCCTTCATAGAACAAGAAAGAATATGATGATGAGGTTGTTTCGTAACTGTAAACTGGAGCCATGTTTAGAGGTAATCTTTTTTTTTTTTTTTTTTTTTTTTTTTTTTGGTTTTTTGAGAAAGGTCTCCCTGGGACTCAGGCGTCTGGAACTCACTTTGTAGACCAGGCGCCTTGAACTCACAAAGATACGCCTGCCTTGCTTCCTAGTGCTAGGATTAAAGGCGTGCACCCACCAGCCAGGCTGAATAGAGTTAATCTCTTAAAAACCATTAAAATGCCTTCTTTAATTGAATAATAGACCTAGGAACTGTGAAAGGATTATTCTCTATCCAGAAACCAAATATAAACTAAAGTCTCCTTAGCTGTGCATTTAAGCAAAATATATTATCATAGCAGGCTCTGATATCAGCAATGGATTATTCTGCCAAGGAGATGTTGGCCAGGGGATCCAAGCCCCCCCCCCAAAAAGGTTAAGGCTTCTTGCCTGTAAACTGGGACACCTGCAAGAAGAGAGGCGATAGGCCCTGCTGTCAAAGACCTGATGTAAGCAGGAAAGTGTTTGAGCCAACACTGCAGTGTTTACATTTGGTCTCTGGAATACCAGAGAGTGTTATCAAGGCCACTAAACCAATAAAGCACAATATAGGTCTCCTTGAGTCAAGCAAAAACTCCTCCGTCAGCAACCGCTACACCTCACCTGCCTGGAAATACTGTGCAGCCAGTGGTACCCAATGTCTGTATATTCCAAATCCTAATTGGCTATTAGCTCTCTCCTGGAGAAATAACCCATGGCTGATGCCACAAGCTTACATCCTCTAGTGTTAGGAGATGATATAAGCCACAGTAAGACCCTGTTGTCATATTTTACAGAAAAAAATGTAATTAATGGATTAACATACCATCCAAACATCTGTGTCTATACCAAAGTAACCTACCATAACAATTAGTACTGTTTAAAAACCTAGATATCTAATTGCTTGTGCTTCATTAGTAGGATTGAAAGGTTATTCCTGGACAAACTGTCAGCCCATGAAAGGAAACAGCCAGAATTGACGAGAGTCCAAAATGACAGCTCCAGAGAAAGTAGATTGTTTTGCTTCTTGTCCACCTGTGCCCCTTTTCTAACCCTAGGGAACAATCTGCGGAAGAGGGGGCATGGTAGAATGTACAGACTGCGATTGGGGTGAATGGTGAAACTACAGCAATATAGTCTGGACACTCATTTGATCAACTTGATTGTACATACAAGCCCCTCCAGCTGGATGGTGGGACCCTTGGGCTGTATGAGTTTGGGCACAACTGCTTGCAAATTGGTTTTACATGAAGGATGCTTGTACTCATAAATTATTGATTATTGTTAAAAAATGAAAAAAAAGAAAAATATAAAAAGGGTCAGAGTCAAGGCAGGTGTAGTGATGCGCGTGCCATCAATCCCAGCACTCGGGAGGCAGAGGTGGGTGGATCTCTGTGAGTTCAAGGCCAACTTGGTCTACATAGTAAGTTCCAGGCCAGCAGGGGCTACAGGGAGATGATGCCTCAAAGAGGGAGTTAAGATTCACTTGGTGAGCACTCTTTTTCTTCTCTCTTTATCCTGTCTTGAATAGTTTTATACCTAGAGCTGAGGCAGACATCTTATGGCCATGAGGAGGCAGCCAGTGGGCTGAAGACAGCACTGCAGAAACGCAGAAGGTACTTGGTCTGTTGCTGACATCCAAGTGACTGCACCAGCCCTGGGCTGTCTGTATCTCTTTGTTATGCTATCAAAATAAAATCCTATTTGTTGAGTTAGTGTTTACCTAAATGTGTTGATTACTTTTTATAAAAGCACTTTTACTTGGTAACAAACAAACAAACAAAAAAAAACAGGCATGGTCTTTGGAGGCAGAAGCAGGTGAATCTCCACAAGATCAAACCCAGCCTGGCCCACACAGTAGACTAGGGAGACCCTGTCAAACAACAAAACAAAACAAAACTACCTTTCCTCTTCTTTGTAAGTAGAGATGGATGAATGGGCAGTGTGATTTGAAGTGAATTATTTGGGTGGCTCCACAAAGATAAAATTTCCTGGCTCCTCGTGTTATGGGTCATTCAATGACGGACTATCTTTTTCTTAAATTTTAAAGATTCTGCTAATACAGAGCTCTCCAAGGACAGCTAATGGCCTTAACATGGTAAATTCTAATCACTTTCCATTCTTGTTATCGGGCAGGGGAACAGTGCAGTTCTTCTCAGCACCCATGGGAGATCTTCATGACTCAATCAACTAATGCTCTCCTAATGAACACACTCTGCAGGGTAAGGATCCACTTCAAATGTGAGACAGATCAGCAGGTTTTTAATATAAGCAAATTGAAAAATGTCACATTTCAGTTCTGATGGGAGAGAGTATCACTTACAGAGTGCTGGTGGGCTATCAGAGAACATCTATGATCACCTAGAGAAAGCCTTCTGGCTCCCCAAGATGCGCATCTCTGAGGCCCAGTTCTCTTCAAATACCTCCGCCAGAACATGTTTCAGGGGTACCAGTGCAGGTGTGCAAGGGGAAGCCCAACTGCCTCCATTATAGGAAATATTTAAAAGACTCATGACAGCTAGATGTGGTGCTATGAATCTGCACTTGGAGTTGGGGGGCGGGGGGGATGAGGCAAGAGGATTGAGAGATTGAGATCAGTCTGGGCTATATAATGAGTTCCAAGGCCAGCCTTGTCAGAGAGACAGAGAGACAGAGAGAGAGAGACAGAGAGGGAGAGAGAGAAGTGTGGGGCACTAGTAATAAAACATAAAACAGTGTGACTCGCTAACTTCATTTTGTTTGGAAAATATAATTTTCATTCATTTGTATCAATGGGTAATATTTTTTCCTTTTAAAGTAAATAGACAATTGTAAAGTTTCTGTTATAATTTCCAGCAGGATTCTTACCAAAACATTGAACCCACTCTTTGGATGCTTAAATAACTTCTAAGAAAGTCAAATTAGTCCTGAGAGTAAAAAGCTTGAGAATCTCTGCCCAAGTAGAAACAGAGGGTCTTAGCGCATCGCTTGGGAAGAGGAGAGGAGGGGGAGAGCAAGTCCAGTCTCTTCAATGACAAATACCATTCTGATTTTACTTTCTTTTCTATTTTTTTAATGCATGTGTATCTATGTACACGTATACAAGGGTGCACTATGTAAGTGCACATTCATATGTGTGTTTGTATGTGTGTGCATATGTGTGCATGTGTGTGTGCATATTTGCATGGAGACCAGAGGACAGCTTTATGTGTCATGTTAAGGAACACTATCCACCTCCTTTGATGTAGGTCTTGCTGGCCTGGAGCCTGCTGCTTAGGTTAAGTTGGCTGGCCAGGAGCCCCAGAGATCCAATTCTCTGCCTCCCCGCCACTGGACTTACAAGTGCACAGCATGGTGGACCTTTTGAGGTAGGTTCTGGGAATCCAGACTCAGATCTTCATGCTTGTGCTGCAAGCCATCTACCAACTGAGCTGCTTCCCTAACATCTGATTTTGCTGCTTTCTGTGTTATCATTTTTAAGCACTTGGCCTAGTTAGAGCAGGATTCACAAGCAGGGAAGGGTTTGGGCTCTGAAACATTGCCCTCGGTGAGCCAAATAGGGCACCAGTCTCCTTTAAAACTGATATTATAAAAGCTGGTTATGATCCCAGGGATATCAATTAAGCAATCCTGTGGGAACAAGCCTTGAACCCTTTAAGATTACAGACACAGCAACATATGAATGACAGGATAATCTTTTGGGGGTGTGGGGGAGTGCTATAAATCAAACCCGGGACCTTGAACATGTTAGGCAAGTGACAGGATTGCCTTTTGATAAGAAGTTCAAGAACTCTTCTGTAAGAAGACCCAAACTCAAAGTAGTAGTTTAGAGCGTGAATTGGCAAGCAATAGCCCACAGGTCAAAGCCAGAGAGGCCTTTGTTTTGTTGTTGTTGTTGTTGTTGTTGTTGTTTGCTTGAGTTTATTTACTTATTTATTATGTGAATGAGTGTTATCCTGTGTGTGTATGTAAGTGCGCCCATGTTGTGCACTGCCCAAGGAAGACAAAAAAGGGTGTCAGATCCCCTGGAACTGGCAGTTCCAGACGATTGTGCTGGGATTCGAACCTGAGACTTTTGTAAGAGCAGCCAGTCTCTTCAGCCCCAGGCCTCTGTTTGTGTAATGTTGAGTACATATTTATCGGCACACAGTCACACCCACTCATTTGCTTACTATCTAGGTGCCCTGCTCTCATGTTACATCATTAGAGTTCATGAGCATGGTCTAGGTACCTAAAACGTTTACTGTCTGTCTCTTTCCCGAGATTTTTGGCCTATTCCCATTTTATTACAGTCAATTTATAGTTTGTCTACAAGGCTTTGCCAGAGTGACTGAACTGCATTCAAGTCCCTTCTCTGCAACTCTCAGCTTTGGGACCTGGCTTCGTTTTCCTTATCATAGAAGGAGGCTCATTGCAAGGATTACATGAGCTGAAGCCAGAAAGTGCTTAACAGAAAGCCTGGGCCAAAGCAGGTACTCAGTTAATCTTAGCCACAACCACCAAATTAGTGAAAGCTTACATGAATACACGGTGGACTGAGTACATGGGAACTTCAAGTCTAAAATCAACACAAAATGCAAAAATCGGGCATTGAAAACCCCTCAGTCCCTGGGAGGCCAGGAAGTGGTCTGAGCAGGGCATCTTCCAGGCACTACAGCACTGCCAGGGTTTCCTTCTAGCACCTAAAAAGATCGCTGTTCCTTCAGTCAAGCCCTGGAGGGAGCCATACTCTAGGGAAACACTCTATAAACATGAGACATACTCAGTGTATGTATGGAGAAGCTCGAAGTCTGGAGAGTAGTGCAGGACAGCTTCCCAGCCCCTGCCACACCCCAGGAGACAGGCATGGGACTTGAGTGGCAGGACACTTTTCTCCCACTGTTTTCCTCCCTCCTAAACCTTCTCCTAACTTGACTTATTTTTTTTTAATCTTCACCTTTATCTTTTTAGTAGAATAAAACAGAAATTGTGACTTAGAACCCTAGAGGCTTGTGTCACTGGTAAGATAAGCACATACAATACCATAGAAAACACATATTATGGGGCTGGAGAGATGGCCTAGCGGTTAAGAGTGCCAACTGCTCTTGCAAAGGACCCGGGTTCGATCCCCAGCACCCACATAGCGGCTGAGAACTGTCTTTGGCTCCCGTTCCAGGGGAATCCTCTTCTGACCTCCACAGTACTGCATGACACAGGTGCACAAACCTACATGCAGACAGTACATTCATACATATACAAAAATAAATAAAATTAATAAAAAAAATTAAAAAGAAAACACATATCATTTATTACATGGACTTAAAAATCAACATAAATCAATTTCAGGCACTTCACGAGTAAACACTATAAGAAATTTCTACGGAAGAACTAATTTGACTTTTGTAAATCAAATGAGAAGACACCTTTTTAGAAGAACCCATAACGGCCTCATAGAGTGACTATGGCAATGAGATGAGCTCTGTGTGATGGACGGTGGCAGCAAAGGGCTTTGTGCGAAGCTATTGTAAATTCCTATCTGACACCTGATGTCTATGGGCTGCTATAAGAAGCACATGACCCTTGCAATCTGGCTTCTCAAAGGTAAGTGGGCTTAAGGTGTTATCTGTGTTAATCTCCTAAATGGCTAGGACTAAGTTGTTCCATTGACATGCATTTACCTGGGAGAAAACCAGTAGTTGATGAGACAGGATGCCACCACATAGGACACCGTGACCATCCCTGACAGGGCCAGTGATACGAAGCCCAAGCCACAGAGGACACAGAGCAGCGAGAGTCCACACACAGAGATGATCAGTCCTAGGAGGACAGAGAATGGTTAGGAGATGCTTCCATCTGAAAGGCATTGAAAAAGAGAGAAATCCCAGACTGGCATATTTAAATAATGATGGCTGAGCTGTAGAGATGCTCAGAGGTTAAGAGCACTGGCTGCCCTTGCAGAGGACCTGGGTTCAGTTCCCAATGCCCATATGACAGCTAACAACTATCTGAAACTACAGTTCCAGGGGATCCAATGTCTTCTTCTGGCCTCTGAGCACTGCACAATATGGTCACACATATATATGCAGGCAAAACACTTATACCCATATGTAAAAATTAAAAAATAATTTTTTCTTAATGACAGCTAACTTGGACCTTTGAAGTGATATGTCCCATAAAAATCCACATTTATAACATTTAAAATGGCAGTGATTCGACAGCTGAGTGGGCCACAGGGCATGGCATCCATTGGCTGGGCCCCTGGTTGCCTCCAATCCCTACTGATCACAAACTGGATTATGCTTAGGTCTTCGCTCACCTTTGCAGCTCTGAAGGGTAGACCATGCCCAGAGCTGCAGTGTTGGTGGGAGGATGCTTATGGAACTCAATAGTCGGTGTTTTAACTACTCTGACAAGCCGCCTTGTGTCAGAAATGGGAACCTGTGATAAGGACAGCAGTTGCCCAATAAATACTGCCCGCCCCACAGAGTTATTCCCCAATGACCGTGAGAAGGGTACCTTCCAGTAACACGGCTCCCACAAGGGCACCCAGGGAGGTGAGCAGCACGACGATCAGGAAGAACCCAATGGGAATGGCTGACATGGTGACAAATATCAGCATGGCGAGAGCCAGGAAAGGATGCCTGTCCAGGTACCGAGCCACTGGGGACTTCATAAAGGCTACCACCTGTGGCAAAGGACAAGGAGCAAGGGCTGAGTGCTGTGTCCGAATCCCAGGTTGAACTATCTGCCTTAGTTGCATGAATCACAACCAGATGCTGGCAAGTCAGAGGCTCACAAGACATTTTTACTACAAGACTTCTCCCAAGACATGAGTCACTCTGACAGCAGTATAAGAAAGCTGTGAGGCGGGTGACAAGTGTGAGATCCCCACCCAATGTCAGGTCCTGTAAGAAGAGGAAAGACCGTAAAATGGGCTTTGAAATAAATAAATAAATAAATAAATAAATAAATAAATAAATAAATAAAATCCTTTCAAATGAAAAAAAAAAAAAAAGAGGAAAGACCTTATCGCAACTCTCTTGCCCAACACATGACCTCTCAGAAGATATCCCCCAGCGTATGTGTGCAATGATGCAATGTTCCTCCTACTTTGCAGCTGAGATTCTCATGGCAAAGGTCATCGAGAGGAGGGTTAAGTCCTCCTACCTCCTCAGCATTCCTCAGGAGCTTATTGGAAATGTGGAGCCTCAGGCCCCACCCTGTACCTGTTAGATCCAATTCTGCTTTGTCAGCAAGACCCAGGTGATTTGCATGTTTGTTAAAGTTTAAGGCGCAATGGACTAAATGGCTTATTTGGTGTAACCCAGCTTCCAAGGGGTGAGGGCTAGGCATTCAAAACTATGGCCTTTAAAAAAAAAATAAAACCTATGGCCTTTGACTCCAAGTGCTAAATGCAGGCCACAGCTTGCCACCTCATCAGTGCTTTTATGTCGACAACTGGGTGTTATAGTTGGCCACAGCCTGATGATGACAGCCAAGTACATGTTGTTTCATAAATAAGTTATCCTTCACCAGGCTAAGGTCTTGGGGACTGAACTCCACAGAGAAGGCTGCTTCAATGCAGCGCTAGTCCTAGCCAGCCCTGGCCAGCCCCTACATGAATGGGCATCCCCCTTGATTCTCAAGTCCCAGTCCTTCTCTCCCCTTATAACTGGTATTCTAAGCCCATTCCCTTGAAAGTTCCCATCATTCAAAAACCTTCCTGTATTCAAAACTGGTCTTTCCTTTTGGAGGCCAGAAATGAAACAAGAAATCAAACACAGTTATAGTAACTGCCACTCCTCAAATCACAAGCACCTCCTAGAAACAGGTGTCCATCCAGTGGTGGCAATTTAGGATGCAGGCTGAAGGGCTCATAGCCACATGCAGCCAGTGAGCAGCTGAAACGCGGCTACTGTGATGGATGGCCAAGACTTTTCACTGATTTTTTTTTTCCATTTAAACTTTAAAACTACTTGATTCGGTCACTGGAAAAAAAATTGTTTCAAAGTTGTTCCTGGGACTCTATTTTTTTAAAGTATAAGTTTTATGAATGCTAAAAGGAGATGAACTGTTTTCCATGGAAATTTGGCAGCTGAATTGAGGTGAGATCTAAACGTTTGAACAAACACTGAATATCTTATTAATGATTTCTTATAATAATTACAGGCTTAAATTATAGTTTGAGATATACTGGATTTCATAAAATGTAGTATTAAAATAATTTTATTTGATCCTTATTTATGTTAATTTTGAGAAAGGGTCTCACTATATAGCCCAGACTGGCCTTGAACTTGCAATCCTCTAGCCTCATATACCTGAGTGTGAACATGACAGCTGGGCACCACAATGCCTGACTTTTTATGTTTCAAAATGTGGCTAACAGGGGCTGGACAGATGGCGTGGTGGTTAAGAGCATGTACTGCTCTTAAGGAGGACCCAGGTTTACTACAACCACCTATAACTCAGCTTCTAGGGTATCTGGTGCCCTCTTCTGGTGTCTGTCTAAGGGCCTCTGCACTGGTGTACACACACCCTCACATAGACATACACAAATACACACAATTAAAAATAAAATGAAATCTTTAAAATATGACTAATAAAAACATTTAAATGATACGGGCTGAAGACATAGCTCATCAGTTAACAGTGCTTGCTAAGGTGGTGGGTGTGCACCCCCACGCACAACTCTTTACATGTTTTTAAATGTGGCTGATAGGGTCTGGAGAGAGAAATAGGCAGTTAAGAACACATACTGCCCTTACAGAGGATCCTGGTTTGGTTCCCAGCACCCACATCAGGCAGCTTACAACTACCTGCAACTCCAGCTCCAGGATCCAATGCCATCTGTTGGTTTCTTTGGACACCTATACAAATGCGGCATACACACTGGAGACATACATAAAAATAAAAGACAAATGATTCTTTAAAAATGTTTAAATCGCCAGACGTGGTGGCACATGCCTTTAATCCTAGCACTCAGGAGGCAGAGGCAGGCGGATCTTTGTAAGTTCAAGGCCAGCCTGGTCTACAGAGTGAGTTCCAGGACAGCTGGGGCTACAGAGAGACCCTGTCTCGAAAAGACCAAAAAAAATTTTTTTAAGGGGGCTGGAGAGATGGCTTTGCAGTTAAGAGCACCAACTGGTCTTGCAGAGGACCCAGGTTCGATTCCCAGCACCTACATGGTAGCTAAGAACCGTCTTTAACTCCAGTTCCAGGGGAATCCGACACCCTCTTCTGACCTCTGCGGCATTGCACAATATGGGTGCACAAACCTACATGCAGACAGTGCATTCATACACATACAGAAATAAATAAAAAAATTTTAAAAAAAGAATCCACTTTTTTCAGAGCTTCCACTGAGTCTGGGCTCCATAACCAAAATAACCAAAGTCACTCAGATATGTAAAAAGACTAATATGTAAAAGAATAATTCAGCCAGTTAAGGCAGTCATGATGGCAATGGTTATATAAGCTCTAAGTCCAACACTCGGATGCCTGAAGCAAGAGGTTCACAAGGTCAAGGCTAGCCTGTGCTACATCGTAAGACCCTGTCTCAAAAAGAAACAAACAAAAAAGAAAATGAAAACCAGATAACCCCGACTGAAAGATTCACCAAGTTAATCCTAGGAATGGCCTTCTCCAGGGAAGAGCTGCCCTGATGAGGTCCCTGCGTCACGGAAGGAAAGGGCATGAATCCACCCATACCTAACAGCAACATTCATTAAACACAGACGTCGGGAAATTTTTTCTAATTTTTCATGTGTGTATTCATGTGTGGGTGCACATGTGTGCTCGTGCACAGGGAGGCCCATGGTTGATGCTGGGGATCACCCTCAATTGGTCTTCCATTTTATTCATTGAGGCACGGTCTCTCAGTCAAACCCAGAGCTTGCTAGCTAGCCTGCCTGGGGGATCCCCATCTCTTCCAAGGCTGGAATAACAGGTGGCCCCCGCCCCAGGCATTTATGTGAATTGTAGGGACAAGCTACTGGTCCTCATGCTTACACAGCAAGTGCTTAAAGCACTGAGCCATCTCCCCAGCCGTCAGGTACTGTTTAAATACCCTAGCCAAACGGGCTTGCATCTGGACAGGTGCAAAGCCAGAGCGGGCATGGCCAAGAAGACTTGCTGACGGCCTGCAGCAACCAAGAGCAGCACTGGAACTATTCCCAAAGCAGTGCCTTCCTCAAACAAAGGAAGTGTGGGGCTTGTTCTCAGAGAGCCCGCCATGTTCACACAGAAACCGTGTTCACACAGAAAAGCATTTAGGTATGGGCACATTCCTGAACATGCTCTGTCTAAAGTCACAGTTCGAGAAGGAAAGATGGCAAACCTATTTGGGGGAACACTTAGCAGAAGGCCATAGGACACATGTTCAAAAGGTGAAAACAGTAGCATGCTCAGCTCCTGTTATAAAGAAGGTAGACATGAACACCTCCAGGTTCTCTCTCTCCACATATGTTTACAGTCTGGGTGCACATGTGTGTGCATGCATGTGGAGACCATATAACAACCTCAGGTGTCATTCCTCAAGAACCATCCACTTTTTTCCTTTTACCCTTTCACTGGCTTGGAACTGAGCACAGAGGCTAGGCTGGCTGGCACAGGGATCTGCCTATCTCCCCCCTCCCCAGCACTAGAATTATGAGTTTAAGCCTTGCAAATCAACTATTATTTGAGAACTTTACATATATGTATTTCCCCTATAATGCTGCAAAACAGATAATGAGAAGTAACTTAACAGTATCTATGTCCAGGGGATTAGAACAGCACTATTTTCATTTTCATGACAACAGAGGGGGACACAGTGGGAGGATGGAAAGGAGGAGGCTGATTATGCAGGAGCCTTCTCTGCAACTTTCCACTGCCATGCTGGAGGCAGAGACGGGTCTCCTCCTACCTACAACTCACAGACACAGGGCTATGCTGAACATCGCAGGAATGCCAGGCTGGAAGAAAATGGCACCATCATGAGCCAGGCTTCTTCTCAAATGTCATCCCAAATAATCCTCCCAGCAGCCTCCATGCCCAGCGTTGCTTATTCTAGATAGGAGGAGATGGCAATGGACCAAACTGACTTGCCCAAGGTCAGACAAGGGGGATTTATTAGTAACACACACTCTGGTATGATCGTTTCTAGAGTGAGGGCCATGTGGATTTTTTGGACATGATGTCTCCACAGGCTGTCTGGGAGCCAAGAAAACTCTCCACTGGGAGAATGTAAAAGACAGTTGACTCGCCAGGCGTGGTGGCGCACGCCTTTAATCCTAGCACTCGGGAGGCAGAGGCAGGCGGATCTTTGTGAGTTCAAGGCCAGCCTGGTCTACAGAGTGAGTTCCAGGACAGCTGAGGCTACAGGGAGACCCTGTCTCGAAAAAGACAGTTGACTCACCTCAGAAGAGAAGGATGGGTGGACAAGGGGCAGCGACAGCCATCAGGATCATTAAATAAGTACTGAGATGACCTGGGTGTGGTGGGATCCTGGCTTCTCAAAAACAAGGCACTGTGTTGTGACAGCTGCTCCCAGATTACCCCTGGGTGCCTGCTAACATGGGATTCGGGGTTGGCACGCTGGTGCCCAGTGAGTGAGTTCTTAAATGGCCCCTGTGGCAGGGAAGGCCTAGCATCAGAAGAAAACTGCTCTATCACAGACAAGCCACATGAGGAAGTGCTGTCCTTGATCACCTGCCTGACTCACGATTCACGTTCATTCCTCTTCCCTGCAAACAGCCCCATCCCCTGGGGAAAAGTACACCAGAGAAGCCATGTTCATATCAGTGAGATGAAAGATCCCAGCTCAGCTGCCACCTCCATTGCCACAGGTAATTGTGCCAACTCTTCTTCTTGGGAACTGGGTGCTGATCTTCAACTAGTAACAAAAGGAGATGTGGGGAGTGAGGGTACCAGCCTTGGGAATGATGTCTGCCCAGTGGGCTGCAGAGTCTTGGGATGACACAAATATACAAGCAGAGAAGCTAATGTGAGAAGCTACACAGCCCAATGAAGAGTCACCCATGGCCCCTGTGACCTGCCTGACCCTGGTTCTAATTCCTCCAGAGGCTCAGCCCTGCTTCACTTCCACCCTTGGTTCCTTCCATTCCCCAAAGTCTCACCTGTTTGCTGGCTTAAACTATTTTGAGCAGGTTCCTGTCTCTCTCACTGTAAAAGTAATATAATTAAGACCTGGCCACGTACTCCAAGGAGGATGAAGCAGTTTCACACCTCTTCCTTCTGGATGCCTATCTACTTGAACCTGAAGTTTAAAGGACTCATTATACTGTATACATAGGAGAAAGAAATCATCTGCGTTTCCCAGAGACAAGGGATGGCTGCGTAAATTAAGGCATACCAATCTGATGTCCTTTTCTGATGTTCTAGTAGTAAATGTAAATTATTGTGAAGATACACACTTCAGTATGGAAAAAAACAGCAAGCAAAATATCAAGCAAAAATAAAAATACATAATTATATCTATTACCAATTACACCCAGTATTATGTAAAAATTACACACCAGAGGGGCATAATAATTACCCAAATCACCACCAGTGAGTGCATTTGTTAGTCATGGGTTTTGTTGTTTTGAATATGAAATGTCTCCGGCAGGCTCATGTATAGAAACTCAGGTTCCAGAGGGTGGTGTTATATTTGGCGGTTGTGGAACCTTTAGGAGGTGCAGGACACACAGGGAGGAACTAGGTCACTGGGACATGTCCTTGGGGCTGTATTTTGCCATGGCCTGTTCCTGAAGTTCATCTTCTCTTTTCTCTTCTCTTCTCTTCTCTTCTCTTCTCTTCTCTTCTCTTCTCTTCTCTTTTCTCTTCTCTTCTCTTCTCTTCTCCTCTCCTCTCCTCTCCTCTTCTTCTTCCTCTTTCTCTCTTCTCTCTCTCTCTCTCTCTCTCTCTCTCTCTCTCTCTCTCTCTCTCTCTCTCTCTCTCTCTCTTCCTTCCCTCCCTCTCCCCTCCCTCCTTTCCTCCTTCTCAGCTGCCAGGATGTGACCTGCTCTATGTTTTCCTGACCTTCGTATCAGGATAGTCTAAAACCATGAGCCTAAATTAAATAAGTCTTTCCTCCTTAAGTTGTTTCCCGGGTGTTTTTTCAAAGCCATGGAAAACCTGACCGACATAAATTTATAGGTGCTTTGCTTCCCTTTTTCCAACAAAATCATTGGCTAAGTTGCTAACCAATTACATACGTAACACACTACAACAGTGTAAGAGGAAACATACATATCCGACTATCTGAGAATATCAGAACATGGATAACTGATAATTTTTCTATTATTCTGGGAGAGGGCTGGCCTAGTAATTATCTAGCCCAGACTTATATACTGTTGAGACAAAAGAATTACAAAATGTAGGTCTCAGTCCTTATGTTGTTGTGGGCTCCCCCCAGTGGATTGCGCTAAACTATGCCTATAGGGAAGGTCATATCTGTACAGAATTATGTCCCTCCCAGGAATCACTGAAGTTACCTCTATATAAATGTGTAGACGTTCACGTTTTTCCCCTTCAGTTTGTATATTAATGCTAAAAAGTGAATATATATTCCGCCCATATACTGAATTACCATGCTTAAATAAGTGGTAAGTTTAATTCTAGGGCTCTTAAGAGATTCACATTATAAAATTAAAGCTGCAAAGAACAGACGGATAATACGTAAATTCCTGCCAAAACAATAAACCTTTGCAGAGAAAAACTTTAAAAAACTGAGAAAAGATGCAGGACATGTAATGGCAGAATGCATGACCTGGATGTGGGGGGGGAAGGGTAAAGGGGAAATGGTCTAAACTGAACTGAAAAATGATGTCTGAAATACACAAAACATCAATAAAAGTAGTATATTAAAAAAGAAAGAAGAAAAGAAAGAAAGAAGAAGGAAAGAAAGAAAGAAAAAAAAGAAAGAAGAAAAGACAGAAATAAAGACCTGGGGGCTAGAAGAAATGTCTCAGTGGTTTACTAGCCTTACTTTCTCTTCAGAGGTCAGAGTTCAATGGTCCAGCACCCTGTGGCAGCTAACAACTGTCCTTAACTGCAATTCCAGGAGATCAAGACACCTTCTTCTGACCACCGTGGGCACGGCAACAAACACAGGTGCACTTATACACAATCCAAGAATGATATCATTACACAAAAAGAAATAATATAACAAAATAAACAAAGAAATGCTAAGAACTGGGTTTTTTGAAGTGCCTACCTCAGAGGATAGATGAAATATTCACTAAGCTGTCCAAACTAGTTCACACAGAGCTTACAACTTAGTAATTATGCAAGCAGTATTAAAACATATGCAGTTAGCCAGGTATGGTGGCACGCACCTTTTAACCAGCACTCCGAGGTAAGGTGGGTTGGAATCTTCGTGAGTTCAAGGGCCAGCCTGGTCTAGCAAGGGTGAGCTCCAGGACCAGCTGGTACTAAAGGGGACCTGCCTCAAAATACCAAAAAAATTAAAAAAAAAAAAAAAGGAAAAAAACATGCAGTCATCCTTTAGTATCTGTGATTCACATGTCTGAGGATGTGTATACCGAAATTTATCTATAACCTAAAATCAACCCTTTGGGTGCCTTTGAGGTCAAAACTGAGTCATCTGGCAGGAATATTATGGCCTATTATGGTCTGAGTCTGAAACGCTTCACTGATTCACCACCTACTGCTGCTGTTTGGGGAAATTATGAACCCTTTGGAACTTGGGGCCCAGTGGGGGGGCAGAGGTGGGGGGGCGGTCTCTGAGGGCAGCAGCCTGGCCCTGCTTCTAATCCTTTCCCTTTTCTTTACTTATTGATCTGCCGTGATACGAGAGGCCTCCTCCACACAGTCCTGCTGCCACGAATTCTGAAATGTCGGCTCCCTATGGCAGACTGAAACCAGGAGTCAAAAGAATCCTTCCTCTGCACATTTCCACTGTCGGGTATTTTGTCACCATCATGGGAAAAACAAATTCAGTCAGTCAGTATTTGGGAATT
Organism: Rhizomys pruinosus; assembly: GCA_009823505.1. Classification (NCBI taxonomy): domain Eukaryota; kingdom Metazoa; phylum Chordata; class Mammalia; order Rodentia; family Spalacidae; genus Rhizomys; species Rhizomys pruinosus. Next base: position 311,384 of record VZQC01012493.1, on the reverse strand, counting down.
CCATATTTAGGGAATTAGGTACTCACTAAAACTATTTGTAACCTAAAATCAACCCTCACAATGCTTTTGAGTCATCAGTGGGCCTTGAACAATGGTGAATAATTGAGTCGCTTGCTATAAACAATCCCAGACAAATGGGAAAACCAAGGACAAATTCAAGGAGAAGCTCTAACTTCTTGTTTCAGTGCTTTTTCAAGAGTCCTTACCATGTGAGTTAGTCAGATTTCCCATACTATAACAAATACCAGAGAAAGGACAGACTTAAGGAGAAAAAGCTTGTTCTGGCTCACATATTTGGTTCTATGCCGCTCTTTGGGTCTATGATGTGGCAACGCACGGCAGGAACGTGTAGTGGAGCAAAACTGCTCATGTCAGAGTCAATGAAGAGCAGGGGAAGCAGCTTCCTGGTATCCCCAGAGGCAAGGCTGACACCACCTAAAGGCCTCTCACTGGTCCCAGCACTTAAGGAGCCCACTGCCTCCCCAGAGCACCACCCTCTGCCAAGCCTTTAACACAAGGGCCTTTGAAAGACACTGATGACCTAAACTATAGCATCCTGACCTGTTTAATGCCACATAACTCACCCTTCTGGGCTTTTGGTTGGTGAATTCACTATTTAAAATGGCCACCAAATACTTTGTTGTTGTCATTACTTACTGTTCCTACATCCAAAAATGTGCCTTATGGAGAAAATGCCTGTGTTTAACACAGGAATTACCCTGTAATGGTAATGAGTTGAACTCAGAGCTGGCTCTGAGTTCAATGTCATGTCAGTAATCAACAATATATATTAATGCATCTTTATAAAAGTACACATAATTTAGGCTATATATTAATCCATTGACAAAAAAGGTGAATAGAAGCTTGAAGGACCAGAACTGTTTATTTCCTGCAGGATGAATGGTTTAATATTTGCTAATTCAGGGTCTGTGGTGAGCGTATGGACTATAACTCCCACAAGTTAGTCGTGAGAATGAACTGTAAATGTGAAAAGGTCATGAGGACCTTTCTTACTGACCTAACTTTCAATAACAAGAATCTCAGCCAACTAACTAGAAAGCTGTTGATTCGAAAATAGTCCAGTGAGTCCACAGTGCCAAATCCATTCTGGAGCAAGTCCAGAAAAGATGTCTGTGGAGCATGCTGCTTTAGATTGCAAAGTATCTATGTAAATGCTGGTGATACTATGTTGGAAGAAAAATCGCAGAACAGTTCCAATTGCTTTACATGCACATGTACTTTTATGGACACACCTCATAGTCTAGAAAGACATACAACAAAACAGTAATAGTATTACACCACATATTATTGCTTATTTTTATTATTTTTAATCTTTTTTGGGTATGTGTGTAATGTGTGTGCATGCATATTTGGGTGTGTGTGAGCACATGCCAACGTGTGTATGTGGAGGTCAGAGGACAACCTCAGGTGTCAGGCCTCATCTCACACCTTGCTTGAGACAGGGTCTCTGTTGTTTTCCAGTGCTGCATGAATAGATCAGGATAGCTGGTCCATGAGCTTCCTAGGAGTCTCCTGTCTCTATCTCCCACCTTTCCATAAGTGCACTGGACTCTAGCGATGTGCTACCACACCCAGCTTTACATGGGTTCTTGGGATTCAAACTCAGACCCTCACACTTGCAAGGCAAGCACTTTACTTACTGAGCCATCTCTCCAGCCCTAGTATTCTGTCTAAATGCTGAAAGGCATAGAGAAGAAAACAATAAGGATAAATAATAAGAAAATGAAATGGAATGTCTCAAATCCCATTGCCATTGAGTGACTGCCAAATACCTAAAACATAGCCAAATAAACCACATTTCTACAAGTGTAAAATGAACACTAGATTTCAAAGTTAGTACAAAAAGACTGTAAAACACCTTTTTAAGTTAATTTTTATAATAATTCCATTTTGAAATGATATTATTTTGGAAAGATTAAGTAAAACATATTTTTTTTATTTTATTTATTTTCCTATGTGTATGAATGTACTGTCTGCATGTAGGTCTGTGCGCCCGTGTCGTGCAATGCCGCAAAGGTCAGAAGAGGGCATCAGACTCCCCTGGAACTGGAGTTAAAGACGGTTCTCAGCCACCATGTGGGTGCTGGGAATCAAAACCGGTTCCTCTGCAAGAGCAGTAGGCGCTCTTAACCGCTAGGCCAATTAAAATTAACCCATCACTTCCTTTTAAATTTTCAGTCTTTTTGAGACAGGGTCTCCCTATAATCATAGCTGGCCTGGAGCTCCCTAAGTAGACCAGGCTGGTCTTAAACTCACAGAGGTCTGCCTGCCTCTGCCTCTGAGTACTGGTATTAAAGGTGTGTGCCACCACACCGGCACCATTGCTTTTATTTTATTTATTTATTTATTTATTTATTTATTTTTTTTTTTTTTTGGTATTTGAGACAGGGTCTTCCTTTAGTCTCAAGTGGCCTGGAGCAAGGTTAAAGATAGTTCTTAGCCAACATGTGGGTTCTGGGAATTGAACCCAGGTCCCCTGCAAGAGCAGTCAGTGCTCTTAACCTCTGAGCCATGTCTCCAGCCCCTATTTTTATTTTATGTGTATGAATATTTTGCCTGCATGCATGTAAGTGCACCTGTGAATGCAATGCTGACAGATTTCAGAAGAGGACATCAGATCTTCTGGTGCTAAAATTAAAGATAGCCCTTAGCTGACATGCTGGTGCTGGGAACCTAACACAGAACCATAACTGGCCAATAAGTAGAGAAGAAGAGGCTACAGAGTGCTTACCGCAGAATAGGACACCTATATCAAACTCCTGCATCCCAAGGCTTAGGTATCACTGCAGAAGACTGTAAGAGCTACAGGTGAAAAATCCCAGCATAGACATGGGGAAGTGGGTAAGAAACTGAGGAACCCTACCTGAGGAACTATTGGCAAATGATGACTGCTGGAAGGGGACAGTCAGTATTATTTAAGGGTGAGACCCTGAACAGGTTGACCAGGCTCCAGAGGACTGACTCACACTGAGGGCATTTGAGAACAAAAGCCTGACTCTATAAGCCTTAAAATATGATATATATATATAAATATAATATATATAGAAGATAAGATATATAGGAGAGAGAAGAGAGAGAGAGAGACAGGACAGACAAGAGAGATAGAGACAGAGAGAGAGACAGAGAGACAGAGAGAGACAGAAGAGAGAGAGACGAGAGAGAGCTCAGCAATTTGGTGGGGCTTACTGAGAGAGCGTACAGATACAGGAGGGATCTGAATATAATAAAATATATTGCATAAAATTAATTTTAAAAACTGAAAGAAACACTGGGCATGGTGGCACAAACCTTTACTCCTAACTCGAGAGGCAGAGGCAGGTGGATCTCTTTTGAGATCCAGGCCACCCTGGTCCACATTGTGACTTCTGGGAGGGCTGGCACTATGGAGACCCTGTCAAAAAACAAAAACAACCAAACAGTATGAAAGCTGAAAGAGGGGAAAAAAAAAAAAAAAAGAGCGGACTCTCTAAATCAAGCTAAAGCATCGTAGTCTACAAGCTGAAACTGGAAGTGCCCAGCAATTCTCTCACTTCCTCTAGTGGCGCAAGCCTTTAATCCCAGCATTCAGGAGGCAGAGGCAGGCAGATCTCTGTGATTTCAAGGCCAACCTGGTCTACATAGAAAGCTCCAGGTCTGCTGGGACTAAAGAGAGACCCTGTCTCAAAAAGACTAAAAAATTAAAGAAAATGCCTTTTTTCCCACTGCTCTCCCATCCTGGTCCCTGCACTGTGAGTGGGACGACGCTCTAGCAGCCCCGTGAGCAGTGAATATCAAGGTTACAATGTATCTTTCTTCTTGAGACCAGTGTTCATTTGGGGCTTCTCATTATACACACATTGGAAACTGACCTTGGAGTTGTTCTGGAAGGACTGCATCAGCAAACACAGCTTCCTCTGCAGTTCCTGCAAGTCCTTGAAGGCACTTGAGGGCTCCTCTTCGGCCATCTTGAAATGTCTTTTAGTTTCTCTCTGGATTAATTCTTCTACAAGTAGGTTCTCTGGTGTGGCATGCGGTCCAGTCTCTCATGTCGTCCTGTGCTTTGTACCACTAAAGGGACAAAAAGCTTCTTATATCATTAGTAATCTTCAAAGAACCTCTACTATCCCTAAACATTAATATTGGGCATGCAGATAGACATAATTTGGCAATATTTATCAAAATTTCAAGTTGCACACACTTCGATAAGCAATCCATTTTCCATGAACCTGAAGCAAATAAATAGGTAAATGAAAACATACTCAAAGGATGTGTATTATATTCCTATTTATAATATTCCTATTTATAATATGTAGTTACTAGCAAAATACTAGGAAGAAAGTAATTCCTCATTAGTAGGAAATTGCTTAAAAAATAACTTAAGTCATTAAAATGATTACAAAATACTTGACTGTTGGGGCCGGAGAGATGGCTCAGCGGTTAAGAGCACCGACTGCTCTTGCAGAGGACCCAGGTTCGACTCCCAGCACCCACATGGCAGATAAGAGCCGTCTTTAACTCCAGTTCCAGGGGAAATCCAAGACCCTCTTCTGACCTCCGTGGCATTGCACGACACGGATGCACCAACCCACATGCAGACAGTAACACTCATACACATAAAAATAATTAAAAAATTAAAAAAATACTTGACTGTTGCATATACTTGTTTGTGTATATATTATATAAGTAAAGATCTAGAAAGATACACAATCTCTGGGAGCTTATTTTTTTGCCTGAAAGAATGAGCACAAGAACACCCCCAAAACAAGAAAACTAAACACACTACTGCAAATCTCAACCACTCTCCCCATCTTTCACTTCTCCTACAACGGTGACTTTGGCTGATTTCTCTTCTGTCTTTACTTGACACCCAAGTACCTTGTGCAATAAATCATCCTTTATTTATGTGAGGGTAAATATTGAAGGACTCACAAGTTGTAACTGAAGACCTTGCCACAATCACATTCCAGGATTTTCTCAATCTCACATTCTGTTTTATTAATTTTTTTATACAATGTGCCAACTTAGATACATTTTAAAATTCCGGTTAAATTTTAAAATAAAAAGCCTTGTTTTACGTTTCCCAGAGCCAGTTTCTGGCTGAACAGACATCTTTTTTATCCTTGCCTTGCAACTAACATCCTGACCTATAAACAAATGCTCAGTAGATTCTGTCATTGTGGTTAAAGTTAACTAACTGAACGATCCTCACCTCTACTTATATTGAATATCCCTCATGCTAATTTATGTGTTTCAGTGAGGAAACATATACACTACTAATGTCTACACTTCAGAGTCCAGTACGCATCCTGAAGCACTTTTTTTTTTTTTTTTTTTTTTTTTATTTTGATATTTTCAAGACAGGGTCTCCCTGTAGCTCCGGCGAGTCCTGCGACTCACATCAACTTGTAATCCAGGCTGGCCTCAGAGACTCAACAAGAGACCGCGTTGCCTCTGCCTCCCTGAGTGCTAGGATTAAGGTGTGCCACCACACCCCCGGCATTTATATTATATTTTCTGATTTTGTGTATGAGTGTAGCTGTCTGCAATGCAAGTCTGTGCACCACGTGTCGGCAAATGCCGGGAGGTCAGAAGAGGGTGGTCGGATTCCCCTTGGACCGGAGTTCTCCTGGAATTGGAGTTTCAGACAGGCTCTCGCCGGCCATGTGGGGCTGGGGAATCGAACCCAGGTCCTCTGCAAGAGCGGTCGGCATCTCTTAAAACAAACACGCTAGGTCATCTCTACTCTCACCCCCTGAAGCACATTTTAATCATGCCAGCTAAAGATTCTCTCCCCTTGGTGGGGAAGGGGGCGGGGACGGACACTCCTACGCCCAGCCCAGTTTCTGTGGTCAGAGCCGCAGCTGGCATTGATACTGAATTCGCCCCCCCCCCCCCTTCACTTGCCTTAATCTCATCTCCATGGCGGCGAGCTAAAGCAAGGCAGACTGCCCTTTTACAAGTCCTCTCTGGCCTGGAAAACAATTAAGTGCCATCCAGATCGGTCTGGGGAGTCTGATGAGGGCGAACGCGGGAAGAAAGTCGCGGCCACCTTCAGCAAATGCGTCTACTTAGCCAATTCCCTGACCCTCTTGGGGGCGGCTTTGCAGACCCAGAGCTGCCAGGAGAGGAAGGAAGGCGTCACCCTGAGCAGTTTACAGACGCCCCGCCTACTTTGCGCTCAGTGGGCAGAGCCAGGTCCCAAGGCTCCAACTACAAACGCAGCTGCCAACTCCTGCGCCCCCGAGAGCAAACTGCCACAGCTAACGTTCCAGCCGAGGAGCCATCCTCAGCTGGGGAAGGGAACGTAGGAGCACCGGAGACCTAGCCAGTTCCCCCTTTCCGATGTAGGCTTTCAATCTGCAAAGAAGGAAGTTTGTGCCATGCAGATGGAGACCTGGGAAATGGGATCCTGTCCTCCGTCTGGGGAGAAGCCACCTTGGGCACCTGCAGCCCCTCTCCTGGTGTGGCACAGGGCACAACTGTTGAGCAATCCCTGGGAGGAGGTCTAGATTAGGCAAGACTCCACATCTTCCCATCTAGATTTCTTAAGAGGTGCCAGGGCCTCCGCGTGGGTTGGAGCTGGCGGCCCTTTTATTTATTTATTTATTTATTTTGCCAAATCTAGCTGCAGGTGTGTAAAGGCGGGATGGAGGGCGGGGGGGGGGAATAATGGGTCCCGTCAGCCCGCGAGCTCCCAGCCCCATTCCAGCGACCTCAGACACGGTTATCACCAACCCAGGGACCCGAGGGCTCCAGGAGGAGGACAAGGCGGCACGGCCCCCTGCTGTCCCCGCGCTCCTCAACTTTCCCCCGCCAAGCCTCGAGGCTTCTCCAGCCAGGGACCCCGGACCTCTCACCTGGTGCTGGCGGCCGGGATGCCCCTCGCCGCGTCCACTGGTGGCAGGAAGCAAGGTGGGAGGAAGAAGAGGAGAGGGGACAGGCGCTGGGGTGGGAGACGGGGCAACACCCACCTCCTCCCAACTGGTGAGCGCGGTGCCTGCGCAACAGGCCGAGGCTCCGCCCCGAGGCCACGGCCCCGCCAAGGCTCCGCCCCTCGGTCCCATCTCTCCGGCAGAACCCCGCCCGACGTTCCCCTCCGCCCTGAGGCCAGTCCCAGGGCAAAGCGCGCTTCTTCCCTCCCACACACTGTAGGAACAACTCAGGCTGAGGAAGAGAAAGAAGGCTTGGAGACTGTCCCTTCGGAAACCCATGGCTTGGAGTGAAAAGTTTTGGGCCACTTCTGAGACAGATAGACTGGCAGCTGAGGGTGGGTTTTTTGAAGCTTACCCCCCCCCCGCCCCCAACATACCAAACCAGGTCCTCTGGCCTCTTTCCTGGCTAGAAGGTTGTAGCCATTACTCAAATGCAAATGTCAGCCAGTGAGAACCATAGAGACGCATTCTCTTCATTTTTCATACACAGAAACACAAAGTAAATAAACTCAGATCCCTTTGTTCACAAGGATCCATGCCAGGGAACTCCAACTTCCAGGTCCCAAAGTAGCCACAGCTACTTGGTAACAGCGCTGTGGGCACCCAGGGTGGGACGAGTGTGTTTCTGAGATGTCCAGTGTGCAGTGTGGCATGTTTAACAGCATCCCCAGCCTCTACCTTCTAAGTACCATTAACACCCCTCTTAAAATTGTGATGAACGAAATGCGCTCAAACAAGGCAAATGTCCCTGGGGAGAAAAGAGAGGACGATCATCCCTTATTGAGGAATACTGTCATTGAGCAAGGGGGAAGGGGGTGAGTGGGCTGGAACCACACAGCGCCTGGTTCTGGCCTAAGTTTGGCTCTTGCTCTGTGACGGTGGTGGAGTCACTTCCCTGAGCTGTGTCTTTGTCATCCATAAAATGGGGAGAAGGGGAAGCTCGGCATTTGTCAGCTGCTGAAAAGGCCTCGGGTTCTTTGCAACCAGACTTAGGAAGGTCCACCTCTCCTCTGTGGCCTGTGACCTTAGCAACCTGGAGACTAACTCACAAAGATGCCTTTAGAGTCCTGAGTACCTATCAGGCACAGAGTAGAGAGCAAAACTCTTCCATGGGGTTGTGGGTGTAGTTCAGTCACAGTGTTTGCCCAGCAGGCCCTTAAGCCCTCTTTCCAATCTTCAACATTGAAAAAAAAAAAGTCAATGGTATTACTGCTTCAGCCACCTTCTGTTTCAAGAAATAATCAGGCTGGTGGATAGAGAAATTAGCTTGGAGATGAAACAACAACGATAATGACAACTATGATGATAAGCTTGAAGGGTCTTATTTCACCTCCTCCATTACAGCATAAAGGGGTTGCTAATGAAAGGCATGGGTAGGCAAGTACCTGTCCCTAACTTTTTTATTTTATTAATATAAGTGTATTACCTGCATGTACATAAGTGCACCCATGTCATGCAATGCCCATAGAGGTCAGAAGAGCATATAGGATCTCCTGGAGCTGGAGATAGACAGTTGCTAATCACCATGTGGGTACTAGGAACCATACCAGGATCCTTTGCTCTTAACTACTAGGCCATCTCTCCAGCCCCATGTCCCTTAATATCTAAGTTTCAGGCAACCTTGTCCAGCTGGTGGGCAGTTTGTGTAGGACCTAAGAAAAACATGACTGCTTGTTTTCCTTAGAGTATAATATTGTACCATCAGTCCCTGGTGGCTGTTGCTTTGGAACATTGGAACCTCTGGGATTTTAGTGAAGGGTGCCATCTAGGGGCACCTCTAAATCCTCTGGCCCCTCCCACCTCCTGCCTGTCTGGGGTCAGCAGGTTTTTCTTCTGGAGTCTTGCTTCTCCTCCTCTGACATATCTTTCTGGCATCTCCCTGTAGCATCACAAACGTGGCTTTGATGAACATGCAGTGGGCTGATAAAATTCATCATGTGCAGCCTCTCCCCGGTTTCCTACTGCCGTGGATGGAGTATTTGTAATCCCTTCAAATCCATGGAGTATTTGTAATCCCTTCAAATCCATAATCGTCTGATGGTATTAGGAGGTGGCGGCCTTTGGGAAGTGGTCAGTCATGAAGGTGAAGTCCTTATGACTGTAATTTCCTTATAAAAGGGAAACCAGAAAGAGAGTTCTCTTCCTTTTTCTGCCATGGGAAGATGCAATAAGAAACTGGCAATCTACAACCTGGAGGGAGGTCCCCTCTGGAAACCTACCGTGCTGGCACCCTGACCGCCAACGTCAGCCTTCTCAACTATGAGAAATCGGATTCTGGAGGTTTTTTGTTTTGTTTTGTTTATTTTTAGTTTATGGATATTTTGTGTTTTGCCTACACAGAAGTGCACCTGTGTCATGCAATGCCCCTGGGGACCAGAAGAGGGCATCAGATCCCCTGGAACTGGAGTTAGTTCCTAGCCATCATGTGGGTGCTGGGGACCAAATCAAGGTCTTCTGCAAGAACAGCCAGTGCTCTTAACACCTGAGCCATCTTCCCAGCCCCAGAAAATTTCGTTGTTGTTGGTTTTATGTTTTGTTTTGAGACAGGGTCTTCCTGTAGCCCCAAGCTGCCCTGGAACTTTTTACCAGGGGATACAGAAAGACCCTGTCTCTAACAAACAAACAATTAAGTAATTAAACACTCAGTCTATGGGATTATATAGTAGCCCCAATGAGCGAACACACTTGTGTCAGTTGAGCAATTGTTTCATCGCTCTGAGAAGATCTATTTTCCAAGCCTTCTCTGAATAAGAAATTGTGACAATTCCTTAGCAATTGTTAATACCAGAGACAGAATAAAGCCCCAATCCAGCTTACCTCCTCTACTAGGTTACCAGATTTAGCAAAATAATAATAATAATAATAATAATAATAATAAAATATACTCAGTTAAATTTCTATTTTGGGCAAGTAACCTATACTTTTGGGGTATACACAAGTCTCATATTTGGGATATACTTATATCAAAAAAGTTATTTTGCTTGCTTATCTGAAATTCTGATTTAACTGGGTATTGAGTTTTATCTGGAAACACTGAGGATTTATAGTTGAGGGGACTGAGGATCTTAAGGCTGTATTCTTTTTTGGGGGGGGGAGACAGGGTCTCCCTTTAGTCCAAGCTGGTCTGGAGCTTGCTCTGCTCTGTAGATCAGGCTGGCCTTGAACTCACAAAGATGCACCTGCCTTTACCTCCCAAGTGCTGGGATTACAAGGATTACAAGCATTCGCCACCAAACCCAGCTAAGGCTGTAATCTTATTTCGAGAATAGACAAGTCACACAAATTCTACTGTGGGTGAGGTACCCTGAGGGAATGGCTCTCTCTCTCTCTCTCTCTCTCTCTCTCTCTCTCTCTCTCTCTCTCTCTCTCTCTCTTCTCTTTGGAGACAGGGTCTTAGTTAGCTCAGAGTTCCCATCATTTCTTAGTCTATGTGTAGATTTGTAGCTAAGCTGTGGCCACTTTCAAGTTGCAGCTTCGCTGTTGACCTTCCTGGTGACCACAGGCAGCTTAATTGGTTATTTAATGTCTCAGCTTCCTCAAACATAAAAATTGGGAATATAAGATTTCTCTCCTGTGTTACTGAAACTTATGGGTGAAATTCCTTCTGTGGTGGGCTCCAATCCCCACAGATCACGGGTCCAATCAACAGAAGCTCTTTTGTTTTGTTCTGATGTTTATGAACACAGAGAGTCATTAAAGCACATTAAATTTCAGGTGGGAGCCTGTCCCCCTACCTCACACAAAAGGTCATGGGCTCATTAGCACCATGCTAGGCCCTTTTCTCATTCTTTACATACGTGGCTGAGAGTCTGCTTTTTGTGTATGATGTAAGATCTCATACCCAGGACATCATGCTTGGTCTGAACCCCATTTCTGTCAAAACCAAAGGCTCAAACCTTTCCCACCAGCTCATTTGAAAGCATTTATAGTCGTCCATCAGCACCCATGGTGGATTGGCTCCAGGACCCTTGCAGATACCAAAGTCATGATGTTCATAAAAAAATAGGGTAGCATTTGCATATAACTTACACAACTCCAGCACACGTTAAACCACCTCTAGATTACTTTCAATACCCAGCACAATGGAAATACTATGTAAAGGATGTTAAGGAAATAATATTTAATTTCACTACAATGAAAAGCTTTAAGTGCTTTTATATTTACAGTTTATTATAACACAGTTGTAGAAAATAATGGGATTCACTATGACACTTCCATACATGAATATAACACACATTGATTATGTCTACATGCCTTCTACCCTCTGCTTGCCTCCCCTTTTTCTATTTTAGTGTATGTGTGTGTGTGTTATGTGTATGGACCTGCATGGCTACAGATACTTATGGAGGCCAGAGGAGACACGTCAGTGACTGGCTCTGTTACTCTCCACCTTATTCCTTTGAGTCAGGGTCTCTCCCTGAACTTGGAGCTAGGCTGGCGGCCATCAAGCACAGTGATCCTCTTGTCTCTGTCTCCGCAGCATGGTGGTTACAGGCATGCACCTGGCCACAGATGGCATTTTACATGGGTGCTAGGATCTGAACTAGGGTCCTCATGCCTGTGCAGCAAAAACTCTTACCCACTGAGCCGTTTATCCAGCCCTTCTTTAGTATTTTTGAATCCACAGATGCTCGGTTCCCCAGATATAGAATCCACAGACACACAGGGTTGATTTTATGTTTGCATGTGGTGCAGGGGATTGAACTCAGGACCTTTTACTTTCTAGGCACGTGCCCTGCCACTGAACCACCGCCCTCTGTATACTTTATGGTAATAAATATAAATAGTATGAAGTAGTTCAGGTTATTTTGAAAGTATGGAAAACCCAACTGTGAGGAGAGATTAAGAAAAAAAAGAGAAATTGAAAATGCATGCTGCTACGTGGTACTATTCAAAGGAGCTCAGGAACGTTTGTGTTCTGGGCAATTGCTTTGCAGAAAGAGCCCAAGAAAAGGTTCAAACTGCATGAACTCTGATTATAAGACAGGCCAACATGGGAAATTATGCACCTCTATTTTGGTTTCCTCATGCATAAAATGGGCACAGCAGGGAATTTAAAGGGAACTGAATGAGGAAGCAGATGTGGACAACAGCATCTGGAAAGAGCTCCATTAGTCTAACTTGGCATTGAGAGGACTTTGAAAACAACCACGTGCTTTGAATATTGGAACAGTGGATAATCTTGGACATCTGTATGTAAATATTATATACATGTATGAGACTGTATGTGCTTGTATGTATTCCTTTATGATATCGATGCTAGCCGCAACATTCATAGAGAATCTATGAGCAACAAAATGCCCCAATTTATCCTGGACACAGAGGGTTCCTAGGATGTAAGACTCACAGGAGTAAAACCGTAAAAATGCCTGGGGATGCAGCTCAGTTGGTAAGGTGCTTGCCTAGCATGCACCAAGTCTCACATCTGATTTACGGCACCATGGAAGCCAAGCATAGAGGTGCACACCTGTAATCCAGCACTCAGAGAGGTGGAAGCGGAAGACTCAGAAGTTCAAAGTCATCTTCAGGCTACAGAGTAAGTTTGAGGCCAGCCTGTCTCAAAGGGGGGGGGATCATAGGGAAATTGGGATAAACTGAATATTAATTTACAGTGTGCAAATTGTTTTAGATGCCTTAGCTGATTAAACTGTCGAGCAAACTTAATGAGAATGGAATTTGCCATAGAATATCATCAGACATGTTGAGACATTCACCTGAAGAGATGATGTGGTTCACCCAGGCCACACAGCTGACTGCTGGGAAGAGCAGGATCTGAAGTGACCTGTTCACCTCTAGATTCCCAAGGTTCACCCACCTCCCTGTGGGCCTTCGGACCTCCCCAAGGTCATGGTCTCTTATTACCACTTATCTGGCTTTCCTGGGCCATTCCTACACACCTTCGCAATCTCCCTTCTGCCACCCACACTTGCTCAGCCTCCTATATAAAAGAAGCCCACAGGGCATGCAGTAGGTCAAGCCCAGTCTTGTACTTGGGCACAAAAGAGGCCCCTCCTTCACTTAGCAACAGACGCTGAAGCCTGGTGATCTACCCCAGGGCCTCAGTACAAGCTCCACTACTGTCAAAGCTGCTCAGGAAGAAAGAGTACAGGTTTTCATGGGTATTATTAGGGAGAGTGAACCCTCTTATCTATATTAGTATATAACTGGGCTTCAATTTTGTCCTTTGCAGAGACTTCACTGTGTTCCAGGAAGTCCCTAGAAACCTACTGAACCAAGAAGAGCAGACATTGCAAAAAATACCCCAGCAGAACCTCAAAGCCACTTCTTCATTCTGTGTCTTTCCCTTTTCTTCCTTTCTACCAGGATCTCCTTGAGAGACAGAAGTCTATGGCCTCAGAAAGACAGCTCTATGAATGGTCCTTCCAGATGACCCAGAAGTTCCATTGCTGGTGCCGTCCGCATTACGCTATAAGGAATTGTGGATTTCAGAGCAACTGGAGGGGAGAGACTTATCCCTTGAGAAGCTGAGAGCTCTGTATTCATATTTTCATAGGTACAATTAGAGTCGACACCAAGAGCCACACGGATTTCTCATCTCAGCAGGTAAGGATGAAGTTTAGGGTATGTTTTTCTGTACTTCTGTCTTCAACGTCTAGGAGATTTGGAAAGAGGGGTATTTTACATACACTAATTCCCATGTTAAATGCCTTTGACCTACAAAGTATGTCTATCACATTTTTATTATGTGGGCTTTCAAATAGATTTCTGCTGAATTAGACTTTTAGACATATTTGAATTTTATTCTGAAAATCTTAGAAATAAATACCTGGTTTCTTTTTCCTTCCTTTGAAATACCATTAGACCACGTATTCCAAGTGACAGGTCCCAATTTTTTTTTATGAGACAGGGTCTTTCCGTAGCCTCGTCTGGCCATAGAAATCGCTATGTGGCCCAGGCTGACCTCGATCTCACAGTGATCCATCTTCCTCTGCCCCCTGAGTGATGGGATTAGAGGTATGTGCCCACATGCCCACCATCAGGTCCCAGTTTTGACTGTTGTTCTGGTTTGTCTTCCATTGCTGTGACAAAACACTCTGACCGACACCAACTTGGGGAGGAAAGGGTTTATTCAGCTTACATCTCCTGGGTCACAGTTCATTACTTAGGGAGCCCAAGACAGGAACTCAGGGCAGGAACCTGGAGGCAGGAGCTGAAGCACAGGCCATGTTCACCGGGTTGCTCACTCTGGCTCATGCCCAGCCTGGCCTTCTTATACTGCCGCTGATCAACAATCAAGACAAATACACCACAGATGTTGTGCCACACAGACCAATTCAATGGGACCAAAGAATTCCCACAATTGAGGCTCCTCACCCGGTGGTGTCAAGTTGACACTAAAAGCTATCCAGCACAGATTGACCCCTTGTCAACTTGACACACAAAAACACACACTATTAAACCACCACTTTCCAGTTCTTATCCCCAAAAATATGAATGTTAACATGAATCACAAACTAAGACAGTACAACCCTTTTTAAAGAGCCCCACGTCCTTAAAATGTCCAAACACCTAAAAGCTCACAGTCTATTAAAGAGTCTTAACTGTGGACTGAACTGTAAAAAATCCAAAACAAGTAACCGTCTTATTTCAAAGGGAAAGAATCAGGCACACTTTCCGAAACAAAAACCTAAGGTCCCAGCAAGTTGCCCAAGGCTGGACACCTGGGATCAACTCACGATCTTCTTGGGCTCCAAAGGGTCCTCCGCAGCTTCCCCCTCTCCGACTACTGCCGCCGTGGCACACTCATCTCACAGACCCAGGCAGACTCCATTCTATCACTAACACTGCTCTTGGTGGTCCCGTCCCAGGGTACCGGCATCATCATCCCTGGATGAATGATGCATTGACATAGGAGATCACGAACGGAGACTTTTGTCATCGAAATTAACTTACGAGATGCAAGCATGACTACCTCTCAGCGCGGGGACGAGGATGGAATAGCTTGCCCATAATTTTTCTTGGACACGGCAAATCTCCTGTGTGGCACATAGCAGAGAGGCGATGAGCTTTCTCTCTCTCATGGGCACCAGCTCTTGGCCAACTCAGAGGCGTCTTTCTACAGAGGTCCTAACCAGTTTCGGATAGAAAAAACTATTGCAGAACCAATGGTGCACGGTGTATGCGCTGTTCAGTCCATCTTATCAGTGCGCGAGCACTGGGAGCTGCCTTCTTGCAGAGGACTCACGCGCTCTCTCGCTCTCTCGCTACATTCTGTCGACATGGTGACCCCCGTTCAACACCAACTCTGGTCTCCAACACCGGGGATAATGGTGCCGTCTTGAATCTGCCACTTACTTCTGGTCACGGAGACCCTCCTTGGGCACCACTATGCATTGATACGCCAGTGTATTATATACAGTACTACGCGCTCCCTACGTGGCCGTCACAAAGTGGCGCAATAGGCTCATGGCCTTATCACTCGGGTATCACACTAGTTCTTGTGTTTTAAGCATAAGTAATGCACTGTGTGAGACATGTATATAGCTCTTGCTCAGCAGTAGTATATGTTCACGCACCACTCTCACGCTGTAAGCTATGCTGAAAGAGTTCCTTCGTTTGTGTTTACAATTCCCAGAATAAGAAATAATTTAACATTGTCTCTCGATTGGGTTCACAATGTCACTCTCATATGTCTCATATCTTTATGTCTTGACTCTCTTAACACACACTAAAAGTATCAACATTTGCCCCAGCTAAATGCCAGGAGCGCCTGCTGACCTGTCTTTAATCCTAGCACTCAGGAGGCAGAGGCAGGCAGATTTCTTGAGTTCAAAGCCACAGCAATGAATAGTTTCACTTTAAGGTGAGCTTCCTCGCAGCCGATTTGGGTTACTGTTAGCTAAGGGTAGACCCTATCCAAAGCTGAAATATCATCACAAACACAAGACAACAGCTGAACCAGAAAAAAGCACACACAGGAATAATAAAACAGAAAATAACCATTCAGAATGATATCTTCTTTGGATACCTCTCTCTTTGCACACTACTTATATATCGTCACACATTTCAACGCACAGATGCCAAGGAGCTCACAATTCTTTTCCTATGTCTCAGAACGCACACATTTCGAGGCAAATCCATAGCTACAGAAGCGCCACAGCAGCACTAAACATAGTTATATGGTTCAATTCAAATGATCTTCCCCAGCCCAATACAGGGTAATCTGCTCTTATGCCTCTCTCACAGAGGTAATCCTACAAAAAGCCATCGATGACTGAGATGCTGACTGTCTGTCACAGGCAATACCGCCACTACGGGGTGTGTAAATCACTTCAAAATTTTCTGGTATTTCTGGTTTGCCTTAATTTTCCACACATCTGAGGGCGGGCAAGATGCGCTTACACACACACTCTGACCGGGACAACACTACAATTGGGGAGGAAAGGGATTTTATTTTACGCACGTAATACCAAGTAACATCTGCATAATGGGTATGTCACAGTTCATTGTGATTATACGGAGAGGCTTCCAAAGTACAGGGGGGACTCGTGTGCGGCACCAGAGCAGAGGACCCATAGGCAGTAGAGCAGCGCGCATGCTTGAAGCTATTCTAGCATGCGCATCTCTGGTGTTCTAGAGCTGGTCTTGTGTGCTCTGTCGCTTCTTGGCGCCGACATGCACATTGCCCCACCTCCTGGCATTTGCGGTTGGATACATCATCTCTACCTAACTGGGCTTGGCCAATCCATCTATGCTCAGGGGATGGAATCAATACAGGCACACGCACGCAGACGCAAGATCAGTGGCAGCACGGCGCGCTACTAGTAGCCACACGAGAGCAACCCATATACTCTTCTCTGCCTCTCCTGTTTCCAAGTGGAGAGGCATACCTCTGCTAAGCCCAGCAGTGTCGCTGTTCAGTGCTCTTGTAGAGCATCTCTCAAATACTCCCATATCGCACATGCAGGCAACTCGTATATGTATGCAGAATATCCGTGGTATGAGCCACTTAGAGCCGTATCAGTTCTATCTTGGTACGTTCGAGGTCTTGAGGGTCCATTGTGGGGCACATGAAGAACTGAAAGGAGGTATAACTACTCAGGGTCGTGGGGAAGGTCATATGGCTCAAGCGTGACTCTAGTTTCGTGGAAGGCACTAGGATGCAGGTTAGGGTCCTCTAAGGGCGCTTGAAGTGCTGATTCATGGTCATCCTAAAAGCAACTGCTAAAACAAGTCTGGGCACCTAAATAAGAGACCTAGTACCAGCTTGATAACCTCCTGATCCCGAGGGGAATTCCTTGAGATCAGACACGCAGTGGGACACCTAATCTGCGACGCTCAGGACTTCCTTGGGGATAAATAGGTCTAACTCTAAGAGCAGCGGTTGCGATTCACGTTATAACACCACGATCGCTATTAGTGCAATAATTTCATCACAGCCTCAAATGAGAGACCTGTCATAGACAAATGAGGAATAAGATAGTGACGGAAATAGAAGACAAATAAGGAGAGAAGTCAACGAAATGTTAAACGAGACAGCCTGCTCTGACCTCCACCTGTGCGTGGGGCAAACAAACCTGCACGTGCACACACACACCGCCACCCAGCACATCCATGGTAACCTGGATTTAAGCCCAGCAAGCTGACCTCCTATCCACACACACCTCATGCAGAGTCTCACTACAGCTACACCAGATGAGCAGTACTAAGGCACAAAATGTAGTGGGATGAAAAGACATCGTCCGTTTCCCATCTGCCTACATCTCGAGTTAGAGCTAATGTGTCAGCACCTGTAATAGATGGCATGAGAAGCACACAGTAGAAGAACTCGTGAGGGTAGTCTCTAGTAAGTGTCATTGCTAAACCTCCAAGAGCACTGTCAAAGGGTCGCGTATCTATCAACGGTGTGACTATAACTGAAGACAGAATTCCAGGAGTTGGACTACCAGCGAACTCCAAGAATTCCCTTGGTGCGAAAACAAACAAACTGTAGCAATGACAACTCAATACGCTCAGAAAGCAATGATCGTCACTTGTTTTCCTAACGCAAGGAGCCTGTAGTTTCAAACAATAGCGTCTCCTTATCTCGAATAGCCGCAGATTAGTTGTAGTAGCTATGGGGTTGAGGTGCTGAGCACTCTGATTTTCACTAAGGCAAAATGTTTGTAGTGTAACAGGTACTCAGATGAGCGGGATACTTCTATGTAATTGCAGCTTTAGGTTATGTCTATTCTCCATGTCAAAGGGCATTTCGCTTTGTGTGTATATCAGTAAGATTAATACTTGCCTTGAGTTGATTTAGCTAGTGGTTGTGGTACGGTATGTGTGTACTCATTAAAAAGTCCCCCTCAGGTAGTGTGTGGTTCTCACGTACGCACACACCTAGAGAGGAGAGTGGGAGCGATGGGAAGAGCACCCTCTGGTCTCGGGAGCATAATGGTACAGTTCTCTTCCACCCTTAACATAATCCCTAACAAACAGGCTCTGGGTCAATAAGAGTGAGGATTTGTTGCGAAACCACAATGGCTATTGTGTGTACAGACACTCTTGGACGTATGAACACATAAAAAAATACCAAGTTCATTTTTCACACCATCAGTGTAACACGATTATTGTGACACACGGTAGAGGGACCCACATATCGGAATGGAGGTCTTTAATATTCAGGGACTTAAAGTATCAGAGTTGAAGCTAGCGTGCATCTGCACACTGGGCCCATTCACGAGAGTCGACCTTTCCGGCCTCTCAAGCGTGTTTAGATGGTTCTTAGACTGGAGCGTCAGTAAGTACTCCGTCAGGTGCCAGTAGCTAGTACACATGAACAATACATGGTGTTCTCGCACATGGCTCATAGAGCTGAGCGATAAGTCTTCTCGCGCATCGCTCATGCTGTGTACTTGTACGATATGCGACAGCACTGTACCTGTATTCCGATAGGAGGTCGGAATTAGTACATCGTTTTATTAGTACATAACATGATTGGTCGGGAGTGGGCTGGAGAGAGTGGTCCTTTGCAGTTGTACTAGTGGGTCAGCGGCTTGCTCATAGTGCAAAGAGGTAGCTAGCGTGGGAGGTGCGTAGGTTCTCGCCAGCACCACGACATGGCGGCAACTGTAGGCAGCAGGGTGGCGTTCCGTCGAATCTTCCAGATTCCAGGATGAAGGCTCGCTGTTCTCGAAGGGGAATCTTATCCGTACACCGGCACTCTGGCTATCCTACCCAAGGTGACACGTGCATCGAACACGGGTCACCATACCTACAAATGTCAGACTAAGTGTTCATTCGTACACATACACTAATAAATAAATAAATAAACTATATATTTTAAAATATTTCCAAAAAAAACTGCTCTTCTTGTAAAGTTTATAAAGACACCGCTAACTATAAGTCTAATTGATGAGGCATTCATTTTTAAGCCTATTAGGATCTGAGAATTTGGTTAGCTCTGAGGTCCTGACTTATAAGTCTATCACGTCCTGCGAGTTGAAAGGTATAAAGCTTGCACAGACAATGGCGCTAGAACTCGGAGACATGTCATAGAAATGGAGCATCTCCAGAGAAAAGTATGACTCTGTTTCTTGTATGCTTCTTCATCTTGCGCGCATCGATCTGTTGTCTCTCTCTCTTTTTCTGAGGCACAAGAATATACATCTTCGCCTTATACGAGCAGGGGGCGTGGTATGAATGTAAGGCTGCGATTGGCGCTGCTGGAAGTGTCGTTGAAGACTACGCAGGCAGATATAAGACTGAAGGACACAAACTTATTTGATCGGAACTTGACTTGACTTCATACAAGCCCGCTCCAGCTGGATGTGCGGTACTTTCCTCGGGCTGTGTGGGTGTGTGACACAACTGCTTGCATAATCATTTTTACTTGATGGATGCTTGTACTCATTAAATTATTACTTTTGTTAAATAATGGAAAAAATAGAAAAGTAAGGACATATAAAAAGAGGCACCTGGGCTGGAGAGATGTGCTCAAGTTGTTTAAGTGGGACTGGGATGGTGAAATGAGTGGCTCAGTGGTTCAGAGGGCGGCTGGTCTGAGGAGAGATGGCTTAGTGTTAAGGGCGCTGGATGGAGAGTATTGCTCAGTGTTAAGGGCGCTGGCTGGAGAGATTGCGGCGGCAGTTTGTTAAGTGGGCATTCTGGCTGGAGACATGGCCTAGTTGTTAAGTGCGCTGGATGGAGAGTATGGCTCAGTGTTAAGGGCATTGGATGGAGACATGGCTTTCAGTGTTAAAGGGCGCTGGATGGGGAGAGATTTGATTGCAGTAGGCTAATGGGCGGGTGCGCTGGAGAGGTCATGTGCTCAGTGTTTAAGTGTCACTGGTCTGCGAGAGATGCTCGTGTGTAAGGTGTCGGCACGTGGCTGGAGGAATGTGGGCGTCAGTGTTAAGGGGCTGCTGGGAAATAGGAGAGATGGCTCAGTGTTAAGGGGCTGGCTGAGAGATGGCTGAGCTTCTTTAAGGGCACTGGCTGGAGACATGGCTCAGTGCTAAGGGCGCTGGATGGATGCAGATTGTGCTCAGTGTTAGGGCATATTGTGAAATGAGACGTATGCCGGCTCGTTGTTTAAGGGTGGATTGGGAGATGACTCAGTGTATAAGTGGCGCTGCTTGGAGAGATGGCTCAGTGTTACAGGCGCTGGCTGGAGAGATGGCTTCAGTGGTAAAGGGCACTGGATGGAGAGATAGCTCAGTGGTTAAGGCACTGGATGGAAAGATGACTCAGTTGTTTAAGGGTGCTGAAGCTGGAGAGAATAGGCTCAGGGTCTAAAAAGAGGGCAAATTGGATGGGAGAGATGGCTCAGTGTTAAGGGCGCTGGCTGGAGAGATGACTCAGTGTTAAATGGGCGCTTGGCTGGAGAGATGTCAGTGTAAGGGCACGTGGCTGGAGAGATGGCTCCCAGTGTTACAGGCACTGATGGAGAGGTGACTCAGGTGTTAAGGGCGCTGGCTGGAAGAGAGGCTCAGTGTTAAGGGCGCTGGCTGGAGATGTATGACTAGTGTTTTAAGCGTGCGCCTGGCTGGAGAGATGGCTCAGTGTTAGGCGCTGGATGGAGAAGAATGGCTAAGTGTTAAGGGCGGCTGGATGGAGAAAGATGGCTCAAGTGGTTAAGGGGCGCTGGCTGGAGAGATGGCTCAGTGTTAGGCGCTGGATGGAGAAGATGGCTCGTTGTTAAGGGCGCTGGAATTTGAAAAAAAAAAAAAAGGGGGGGGAAAAAAGGGGAATTTGGCCTTTTTCCCCTAGTGTTTTTAGGGGGGCCGCCTTTGGGGGGGGATGGAGAGATGGCTCAGTGTTAAGGCGCTGGATGGAGAGATGGCTCAGTGTTAAGGGCGCTGATGGAGAGATGGCTCAGTGTTAAGGGCGCTGGATGGAGAGATGGCTCAGTGTTAAGGGCGCTGGCTGGAGAGATGGCTCAGTGTTAAGGGCACTGGATGGAGAGATGGCTCAGTGTTAAGGGCGCTGGATGGAGAGATGGCTCAGTGTTAAGGGCACTGGATGGAGAGATGGCTCAGTGTTAAGGGCGCTGGCTGGAGAGATGGCTCAGTGTTAAGGGCGCTGGCTGGAGAGATGGCTCAGTGTTAAGGGCGCTGGTTGGAGAGATGGCAGGTGGGTCTTTGTGAGTTCAAGGCCAGCCTGGTCTACAGAGTGAGTTCCAGGACAGCTGGGGCTACAAGGGGACCCTGTCTCAAAAAGACAAAAAAAAAGGAAAACTCTACAAAATTATATTTGTTCCATATTCAAGACCATGTTCTAAAATGAAAAAAAACCCTAAAATTTGGAAGATACAGACATTACTATTTGGCATATCTAGGTAGCTGTCATATCTCCATCTCTTTCCTGAAAGTGAACCACAGAGAATTCTGGCCCAGAAAGCTTTCTTTGCTCTGTTATGGAGTTGATTTCTCCCTGTGCTATCTCATTCATGTTCCTGTCCTGCAGATGTCTGCTGCTATAATGTTATTTATAATTGTCTTGGTATCTGCCCATTTGTCTTACTGCGCTTACTGTGTTTCTATGGAGGTCTTCATGTTCTGCAAAGTGCTCTTCATGATCCCAAGGATGGCTTATCTGTCTGTGTGCTATGGTATCTCTGCTCTCTGCCTTGACTTTCTGTCACTGAGTCTGCCATCTCTGTATCTGTCACCAGGATGACCACTAGGATGGAAAGACCTAAGTATAATTAGGTGTGTCTCATACCCCAAAAGAATCTATGACCTCAGGTAACCAAGAAGTCCAAGGTGGATTTGGGATTCCACTGATGACACTGGAACTTTCTGCTGCTGCCGATTCTCCTTGCTTCTGTGTTGGCTTTGTGCTGAAGCTCCCATTCCCTATGCTGGGAGCTGTGGACATCTACAGCCTCCCAGTTAATGACACCAGTGAAAAGATAGTACTGCTTTCTCAATAGCTCTGGAAATACTCCGGTCAGTCCTGCTTGGATTGCATGCCTCCCTGAACCAGTCATCACGGGTGTGAGCATGGAGCAGTCTGATCTGTCTCACACTTGGATTGGAGTCAGAGGCTAGGGTCAGCCATATTGTACGCCATGAGCTGAAATTGGAGGAGAGCCCATTTTTCCCACCAGGGCTGTATTCTACTCCTTAGGACTGGAGGACCAACTTCCCAGGTGGTGTCCTCAGGCTTACCCCACATTGATAAGAAACACAAACACCAAGACACCTCCCAGATAGCGTTGATTTCCTTCCTGGCAACTCAAGGCTGGCGCTTTGGGGGTTTAATTACTCATTCCTGCTCTTGTCATAACTTAGGATGCTCCAATTTCATGGTATTTGTTTGTTGCTTGTTTAATGAAGATTTTTATTTGAAACAGATTTAAAATCTAGGCCAAAGGAGAGATTTCCACTGACCACAAATTCTTCTTGCTTGCAAAAACACAATACAGACAGCCCTAACCTCTTCATCGACACATGTCTTACATCTGGGATCCTGAAAGAAATAACAAATGGCTTCATATCCTTGAAAGTGCCCTTGCCAGAGTGTGTTTTGGATAGTACAGTAGCTGCTTTGGATGACATGGTTCTCTTCCAGATGACACTGGGATTTCCCATTTTGATCCCCAATTGGTGCAGATGTGGCTGCTGTAGAGGAGGGACTTCTTAGAAATAACTGGTCAGATTTCAGGTCCTTGAGATTGAGCTCAAGAGCAAAAACGACAGGGGCTAGAAAGACGGCTCTGAGCGGTTGAGTGCACTGGCTGCTCTTGCAAAGGGTTCAGGTTTAGTTCCCAGCACCCATATGATAGCTACCAATCGACTATATATAACTCCAGTTTCAGGGGATCTGACTCCCTCTTCTGGCCTCCATGAGCATTGCATACACATGCTGTGCTTAGATACAGGCGGGCAAAATCCGTCCTACACATAAAGTATAAATAATAAATAAATAATAAGTTAATAAATAAATCTTTTAAAAAATACTTAAAAAACAAAGTCAGTGGTTTAGACCATCGTCAAGCTGTGTGTGGTGGTCCACACCTGAAATCCCCACATTTGAGATAGCTTGAGTTTGAGGCCAGCCTGGGTTTATGAGACTTTGCATATGTGAAGAATCAGTCAATCAACAATAAAAATAAATAGACGTACTAAGTTCTATAAGGCAAAAACAACAAGATCACAGATTCTCAAATATTTTAGGTGGAGTCAAGCATTCCTGCTCTGAACCAATGTCCACTGGCCTACCATTGATAACAAAGTTTTTGAGGAACCTGGTCTATGTCTCCATTCATGCTTTTGCCTGGTCTCATTTAGTTTTAAGGGCCACGACCTTCCTAGAGTAACTTCCTTGACATGTAAGTGATACTTGCTGCTTCTGACATTTCTGGCGTGCTTAAAAGCTGCAGTCCTTGAAGGCAAATCTTACTCTTCTGGGCCTTGGTTGCATGAGCTAGAATCTGGCTATCCAAAAAAAGAAGGCCTTTTAAGATTGTACATGCCTGACACATGATTATTTGGAGTAAGGGTAGATAGCATTGTTGCTGTTCTTGTTCTTTAATAACACAACAACTCCAGAGGAGTTAATGGAGGTTATGAGTTGGCAGTGAGGAGATGCTTAGGGCATGGAGATTCACTGCTAACAGTGAATCATAAGCCACTCTTTCACCCCACCCCTCACCAGTGGCTGTGCATGCCATACTTCCCAGACTGAAGCAAATTGTATTCCTATAATAGTCTCACCTTATGCAAGAGCTAAATACAAAGTCATATTCTAGATTTAAGGTCAGAACCAACATTTCCTCTTTGAAAAATCCTTCAAGCCATCTTTAAAATAAAGTACAGCAGAAACTCTTGATAAATCCAGCAGTCTCTCCTCAGTGATGGAAGGAATTGAAATGTCTTTTATCATAGCCCCAGATGGAGCTGTCTTGCATATAGAGGCAGACTCTTCAGACAAAAACATAGGCGGAGCTATTCACCATGACATTCACTTTAAGCTGTGTTAGGAGGAGAGGCACTTGGGAACTGAGAGTGGCTGTGGGAGATATTAGTTCATGGCCACACACAACCAAGTGCATACTCATCGATGAAACAGCAATTCCCACATCCTTGTTCTTTAAAGGAAGCACAGATGGAGCTTGAGGGAAGGCTCAGTGATTAAGAGCACTGGCTGCTCTTTTAGAGGACCTGGGTTGGTTCCCAGTACCCACATGGCAGCTAACAACTGTAACTCCAGTTCCAGAGGAGTCTAACACCCTCTTCTGACTTCCATGGGCATTCTTCTGACCTCCATGGGCATTGCATGACATGGGTGCACCTACCTACATGCAAGCAGTATTCTCTCATACACATAAAAAATAATAAAATAAATAAAAATAATAAACGTGATCTGGTTTGGAGGGCACATCAGGTAAAGGGACTTGCCTCAAAAGCCTGGTGACAGGAATTCAACCAGAACTTCTATAAAGATTAAAGGAGAGAATCTATACCACAAACTTGTCCTCTGATTTTCACACACATGCCATGGCATACACACGACAAACAATTCACTTTTAATCATATCCCAGGGTTTTGTGGCTAGAGGCATCGGGCTCTTGGGGTGATAGGAAAATAAACATATTGGCTCATACAGGGGAAGCCAAGGAGAAGAGACAGATGGCAGACTATTTAAGGACAAATGTCTATAATGGATGGAATGGGGTTGAACAGGCACTGTGTATGAAAACTTGTCCTGGGAACCTCTGCAGTTCTTACCCACTTCAGAGGCTCAGAATACCTTTCTAACTCCTGAAGAGTGGCTTCTGTTCCCATTTCCCACAGCTTAACAGACAGGACTCAATACTTCATTTGAGCCACTACCAGGCATGGCCAGAGCTTCCCCCTCTGCCGAAGTCTGCAAATAAGGAGCCATCTGAACTCTATCAGGTAAGTATTCCTGGCTGCCAGATCTTCCAATGAGAGAGACAAGGTAAAGAACACGCCTCACCACTCTAGGTACTCATCAGGTTCTAGCAGGATACACATAGTCTTGACAAGTGAGATTAGAGCTTTCCTCATTTCGTCACCAGAAGAGGCTGCAGCACTTTAAAATAAAGAGGTATGCCTGGTATAAAGGTGAGTGTGAATCTGGCTTTGTCTTTTACCAAATGTGTTATAGAAACTCTCTGAACTTTTGCATCTTTGCTTGTAAAATGAGAGTAGTTCTAACTCTCTTATAGCCATGCCCATAAGGAATGAACAAGCAAGTAACTCACCAAACTCTCAGCTGTTTAATGCCAGGCATTTTGCTTGACATCAGAAATCTGCCAGTGGACAGAGAAGCACAGCCATTGACCATGCAGAAAATATTTCCACTGAGTATGCAGAAGGTGGTTTTTTTTTGGTGTTTTTGAGATGGGTCTCCCTGTAGCCCCAGCTGGCCTGGAACTCACAGAGATCTGCCTGCCTCTGCCTCCTGAGTGCTGGATTAAAGGTGTGCACCACCACGCTGGGCTCAGAAGGTAAAAATTTAGTTTAAGGCTTGTGAAACTCATCTCTGTGGGAGCAGAACCTAGGCCCATGCAGAGGTCCCTCATTATGTCTCTCTTTGCATATCTTCTTTTATAGACGGTCATGTCACACAGATTTTGCCCCCCCCCTTAATGCAACACACATCATGGACCCTGTCTGTGCCCTTCAAAGAACAGGAGTACCACCATGGACCCAGTGACTCCATTGGAAACAACTATTCCTTGACAGCCAGGGACATGAAGCTGAAAGATCTGGTGAAGGTCTACCAACCAGTCACCATCAGTGTCCCTAGAGACAAGACCAGTCAGGCATCAGGTACTTGTGACAGTATGCCATGTTTTATGCTTAATGGGGTTTGGAGTGAAACTTCTACTCCTGGGTTATCATCCCATTTCAACTTCTTGGTGCACTTAACCTTGGATAACTTCAT
The DNA here is from genome assembly GCA_009823505.1 of Rhizomys pruinosus. NCBI lineage: Eukaryota > Metazoa > Chordata > Mammalia > Rodentia > Spalacidae > Rhizomys > Rhizomys pruinosus. The sequence goes on along the minus strand of VZQC01012493.1, from coordinate 285,087 downwards.
ATAGCTTCAATCTTTCCATCTGTGAAGTGGAAAGTAGTGCCTCAGCTAACATTTATGGATCATTTACAGATATCAAGCAGTGGTCTATGTACTTATGCTATTGATGGCTGCATCACAGATTACTATAAAATGTTTTGGCTTGAAACAAATTGGATTTATCACTTCACAGTTTGTGCAGGTCAGGACTCTAGATTTGGCTTAACTGGGTGGTTCAGGATCTCTCAAAATGAGGCAGTCAAGGGTCAATTTAACAGTTAAAATAACCAGCACAGGTGGCAACATGCTTCAGTTCTCAGATTTTCTAATAGGTTCTGCTTAAGATTTTTTTTTGCAGTTACTTATTCTGTTCTTATAATCACTATCATTTAGAGGACCCTGTAGAGTAGTCCCTAACAGAGTTATTCATTGGTTGAATACACATCTCTAGGATGTTATCTTTCCATGTTCTTGCTTCAAGGACATACAGCAAACATTAACTAGCCAAATGTACAAGATCATACCCAGAAACTTATATTTGGTGTTCTAATGGCTAATACTTAATTGCTCGAGTCTGTTTGAGCTGCCATAACAAAGTACCATAGAACAACAACAGAATTTTATTTTTATTTTTTTAACAACAGAAATTTATTAATCACATTCTAGAAGCTAGAAAGTCTGAAATTAAAGTACCAGTAGATTCAGTAGGTAACGAAGATCTCATCTTGGTTCCAAAATGACTGTATTTTTTAAGTTTAACAGAATTTTGTTGATTCAAGATTTTCATACAATAAAATTTCATTGTATTCAAACATCCTTCCTCCCTCATTTTCAACCTGACCTTACCACCCCAACCCCTCAACTCCTGACTTTGTATATTCTATTACCAAATGAAAAGCTCTATCCATCTTATATAACATACCTGAGCTGGGAGCCACAGAAATCATATCTCATTAGAGATATGTCAGTGAACTATAATTCTTTCTTTCTTTCTTTCTTCCTTTTTTTTTTTTTTTTTTTGCTCTTTTTGAGACAGGGTCTCCCTATAGTCCCAGCTGTCCTGGAACTCACTCTGTAGACCAGGCTTACTAGACTTCAGTGGATGAACTTGCACTGAGGAACATACAGGGACACTAACTTGACACAATACACCTTAACACAAATGACAGAGTGTATGAATTTCAGTGTGTGTGGGGAGTAAGTAGGGGGAAGTGGGAGGGGGACTGTGAAAGGGTGCCAATGCAGAAGGGGGAATAAACATGATTAAGACTGATTGAAATTCTCTGTATGAAATATACAAAAATTCAATCTTTTTTGTGGTTTTGGGGGTCTTTGAGACATGTAGACTAGGCTGGGCTTGAACTCACAGAGATCAGCCTGCCTCTACCTCCCAAGTGCTGGGATTAAAGGCATCCGCCACCACACCCAGCTCAATAATAATTTTTTAAAAATAAAAATAAATTCACTGTTTAAAAGCCTGAACCTATTTTAAGATCAATATTAAATAATAATATGACTGCTGCTTAGAAAATAGAATGTACAGTGTTGGGATGCACATCAAGTAGGGAATTATTAGTAGTTGCCACATGTGTAGATTAATGGAAGAAGGCATGTTGATCCCATTTCTGAGATGGGAAAGCTGAGGCCAGGAGTGATGAAGGCACTGCTTTAGAACCACACAAGTAACCAGAGCCCACATCTTCCACCTCATCCCCATAGCAGGCCCACTCCCTTTAGTGTTTTCCCAGACCATGGCCCACTCCCTTTAGTGTTTTCACATCCCTGTGGAATGGCCCAGGGAGAGGCAGGTGGATCTCTGTGACAGAGACGAGTTGCTCTACAGAGTGAGTTCCAGGCTATCTGAGGCTACAGGGGGACCCTGTCTGATAAAACAAACAAAAAGAAAGACATTGCACCGCTGGTAATTTGGCACCCCCTTTATTTACTTGTGCCCAGCCAACTGATTTATGAGTATTACATGCATAGCTCCAGATAGATGGTTGAGTTTCTAACCCATTTCTTAAACGAAAGAAACTTGGTCTGGGTGTGGTGTCAATGAGGTCTTTTCTTTTCCACTTTTATGATAGGTAAAATTTCATCTGAGCCCACCAAGAAGAAAATGAAATTCTCTGCCAAAGTCAAAGAGGATCATTCTGGGTAAGGTGTCACTGTAGGTATGAAAGAACAGAGGACATTGGGCTGAATCAAAGAAGGCTCTGGTAGTAATAAAGCCACATTCTGCTGCCTGGCTTCAAAGCATTCTCAGACACTGAATAATTTTTGTATTCTCTTCCAATCCTTTAAGGCTCTAAACAAAAACAGGTTAGGCAACTGAGCAAAGCCAGTGTTTACATGCATGTGAATTGTCATATGGCCAGGGTCACCTGAGATACACACATTAGATGCCATTAGATGGCGCAGAGGAGAGGGACTTCTATTGCAACCCCCAGATTAGAAAAAGTAGGTCTGATACCACAGTGTCTCTGTGGAGCCCCAAGAGATGAACGCTGCCTACTTTTCAGGATTTGTCTGCTTTACAGAAGCTCAACCATGTCATCTATGAAGAATGATATGGACACATGTTCAGCCCTCCCAGGAAGCAGACCAATGAGTCCAGAACAGCAGATGACTGTGATGTTGCAGGAGGGGAGGGACATAGACAGTAAAGAAAAGAAGCCTCTGAATTAGACCTGGAGGTACGTGCCTGCTGCTCTACCCCAGCTTGCTAAATGTTACTCTTAGCACCTGAGTGATGCAAACCAGTGTGTGCCAGTCAACCTGAGGAGAGAATACTAAAGTCCAAACACCATGATAGACTACTTCATGAGGCTCTGTGTGTGTGTGTGTGTGTGTGTGAGAGAGAGAGAGAGAGAGAGAGAGAGAGAGAGAGAGAGAGAGGCTGACAATCTGACAATCTTAGAAACAGGTGCTATTGGGTCCCCTTAGAGCATAATTTGCCAAGTGGCAGCCCACTGGCCAAGGGTGATGAGATATTTATTTATTTATTTATTTATTTATTTATTTATTTGTGTTTTTGAGACAGGGTCTCCCTATAGCCCCAGCTGGCCTAGAACTAGCCCTATAGACCAAGCTGGCCTTGAACTCACAGAGATCCACCTGCCTTGGACTCCAGCCCCCAGATTTTTAAAAACAAAGAAGAGAATACTGAATTAAATTTGAATTTCAAGTAAACACTGAAGAATCTTGTTATTGTGAGTATAGCCCATTGTGTCCTATGTTTTGTTTGTCTGTTTTGTTTTCTGGCAAACCTATTTATCATAGGCTGAATATAGCCTATGAATATGTTTTGAAAATGAGAGAAATCTCTCCTAAGGTGGATTTTTGGCTTCCTTAGAAAATAAAAAAAAAATACTCAGAACCACATAGTGAGTTCCAGGCCCACGAGAGCATCATAGTTAGATCCTATATCAAAAAGGAGAGCACTCCATGGCAAACAGCTATGAGTTTATAATACATAACAATATAATAATAAAAACTCACAATGGGGCTGGAGAGCTGGCTCACCAGTTAAGAGCACTGGCTTGCTCTTGGAGAAGACCCCAGTTCAGTTCCCAGCACCTGCACATGGCAAACAACCATCTATAGCTCACATTCCAGGGGTTCTGATACCCTCTTCTGAGCTCCACTGCCATTGCATGCATGTAGTACACTTACATACATGCAGGCAAAACACTCATACACATAAAATAAAAATAAATGAATAAATAAAACAAAATCTTTCAAACTCAGAATGACTGAACAGTTGTCATTAGCAAAATTCCTCCCAGCTATTTCAGCCCATTAAAGACCTTCACACTAAGATCAGCTTCATTGTTCTGACATGGGAATTGGGGTGTAGACTGATCAAACAACTTACTCAAGATAACACAGAGACAAAACTAGGAATCAAATCAGGTCTGCCAGATACCAGATGTTCCTAAGAGTTATGCTGCTGGGCATGGTGGTACACACCTATAATCCCAGCATTTGGGAAGCTGAGGCAGGGGATTGCAAATTCAAGATCAGCCCTGGTGTTCTAGTTTGTCTTCAATTGCTGTGACAAAACATACCGACCAACTTGGGGAGGAAAAGGTTTATTCAGCTTACATCTCCCGGGTCACAGTTCATCACTCAGGGAGCCCAAAGTAGGAACTCAGGGCAGGAACCTGGAGGCAGGAGCTGAGGCACAGGCCATGGAGGAATGCTGCTTACTGGCTTGCTCCCCTGGCCCATGTCCAGCCTGCTTGCTTCTACCATATACAACATAGTGGGCTGGGCCCTCCCATGTTGCTCAACAATCAAGACAATACTCCACAGATGTGGCCACAGGCCAGTCCAATGGAGTCAATTCCCCAATTGAGGCTCCCTCAACCCAGGTGTGTCAAGTTGACACTAAAGCTATGTAGGACACTTGGATACAGGTTTCCAGTTCAGCCACATAATCGTGAAGGAACACAACTGATGCTCTGAGCTGTTTTGTGTTGCTGGGTGGGGATATTCTGGAAGTTAGGCTATCAAATGTATTTTCAACTTAAGATCATTACAAGCCAGGAGGCCTTTGTCTACACTGCTTCCATTAAGGTTGAAGAGCCCTGAGCTGTGGTAGCTGGCACAGCCTATTCTGCCCTGACACATGGGGCTAACACTCAGATGTCAAAGCCCTTCCCCACACTTTAGGCCTCCCCTCTCTCTGAAATTATTCCTTTTCAGAGTCACCATCAGCTTAGAGGCAAACCCTACATAAACAAAACATCCCAAAGTCCCCAGGTTGCACTGGACACTTGTGTTTGGTTTGTGTGATTGTGTTTGTTGTTTTCTACGCTCACAGGCCCACAGTTGTATTAGAAACATCATAGTAAATGGACTCAGAGATATTTTCCAAACTGATAATGACCCACCACCACAGGATCAAAGAGCTTGGTAGTGGAGCATTGCTTTCTAGGAGGGTGACGTTTTAGAATCCATTTTAAGGGATGGGCATTACTCTTTTTATTTTTTATTTATGTCTGTAAGGATGTAATGTATGTGTATATGCATGTTCATTAGCAGGTTCACATGAACACTGAACACATGTGTATAAATACACGTATGCAGGTGAGGTGTGTGTTTATACACATGTGCATGCATGTGGAAGTCAGAGGTCAGTATCAGTTGTCTTCCTCAGTCACTCTCCCCCTTCAGTTTTTAGACAGGGTCTCCTTGAACCTGGAGCTCACTGATTCATATGGACTGTCTGGCCAGAGAGCCCTGGAGATCCACCTGTCTCTACCCTGGCCCCAACAATGGGGCTCCAAACAAAAGCCACTGCACCCTGCTTTTATATATGCACTGGGTATTAGAACTCAAGTCCTTAAAGATCACCCCAATTTCCATGTCAGAACAAGGAGGCTGATCTTAGTATGAAGGTCTTTAATGGGCTGAAATAGCTGAGAGGAATTTTGCTGATGACAACTGTTCAGTCATTCTGCATTTGAAGGATTTTGTTTTATTTAGTCATTTATTTTTATTTTATATATATGAGGGGTCTGCCTGTATGTATGTAAGTGTACTACTACATGTATGTAAATGTACTACTACATGCATGCAATGTCAATGGAGTTCAGAAGAAGGCATTAGATCCCCTGAAACTTGAGTTATGGATGGTTGTTAGCCACTGTGTGGGTGCTGGGAACTGAACTGGGGTCTTCTGCAAGAGCAGCCAGTGCTCTTAACTGCTCAGCCATCTCTCCATCCACTGGCCCTCACTGCATGACATTTGAATGGTTGGTCCTTCATTAAGCCCTACTGAAATTTATCTGGCTTTGGTTGCCTCCTCCAAAATCATGAGAAAAACTTACCAGTAAACTTATTGCATGCGATGTGTGTGAAGTGATGGGTTTTAAAAAGCACTGTGGTAACAAGTGAAGATAGGCGCGGATGACTGCTATATAAACAGGACCACTTAGCAGCTTTGCTGGCAGGTGGAACAGGTGGGCAGTCACCCCATCATAATCTTTTTCTTGCTGGTGCTTTCTTTCTGGAAGAGATACTATTACTATTTGACCAATGGCATCTGAAAAGACATGATTGCTCCTGAAGGTGATGAAGTGATGGTCCGGATGTTAAAGCTGATTCCTAAGATGCTGCTGACAACTCCTGGCCTGGAACCTCTGCAGGCCGACCTGAAGTCTGAGAAGGAAAATGACTATTACTACAGCCTCCCGAACAGTATCAGTAAGTCTGGGCTTCAGTGGTCCGGGCTCTGGTGTGGATGGCACTGCCTCTCCTCTCTGTCAGTCAGCTGTGTTGTTGCTGTGATAAAAGGTACCTGGCAAAATCAATTTAAAGGAGGACTGGTTTATTTTGTATCATGGTTTCAGAGTTCTGGGGATGTGTTCAGCTGCCTCTACTGCTTTTAGGCTGTGATGGAGCAGAGCATCACAGCAGCGACGTGTGGTGAATGGGCCACAGAAGAAAAGCCCAAAAAACCAACCAATTTTGACTCCTACCGATCCAGTGGAATACGTGTCGTGAGTCTGTGTGTCTGGAGTCTGTGTGTCTCATCTATGGGAGGAAATTATTTTAAGGAACTTTCTGTGCTAGGAGTAGTGATATAGCCTGAAGCCCTGGCAAGGCCAGGTAGAGGCCAGAGCATCAAGAGTTCCAGCCCATCCTCTGCGACTCAGTGAGTTTGACACCAACCTGTGTAACAGGAGACCCTGCATCAAAAACAAAAAGAAAAACAAAACAAAGAATCAGAGACATTTCTGGACTGGCAAGATAGCTCAGCACTTACATCACAAGCCTGGTGACAAGGATTGTATCCCTGGGAATCATGTTTGGGGCAGAGAGAGCTGGCAGCCCAGAATTGTCCCAATGTGCCCCAGAAATACATCATACACACGTATAAATAATAAATAATAAGAACAATTTCCAAACTGCTTCCTTTTTAGTTCTGTGTATGTGATTGCCACCAGTTGCATGTGCCTGTCAGAAGAAAAGATGATGGAGTCAGTTCTCTCCTTCTACCACGTAAGTACTGAGGATAGAATTCAAGTGGTCAGGCTTGGCAGCATGTACTTTACCCACAGAGCCGTATCTTGGCCCTAAAACAACCCTTCCTCTTTTTTTGGTCTTTTTGAGGCAGGGTCCCCCTGTAGCCCCAGCTGTCCTAGAACTCACAGAGATCTGCTTCCTCTGCCTCTGGGTGCTAGGGTTAAAGGCTTGCCTCACCAAGCCCGGCTAAAACACTACTTTCTATGACACACTCTTCAGCATTCATCAGCATGTCCTCAGCACCTCAGCCTAACTATCTGCTCTGGCTGGGGAGCTCTGCCTCATGCTTGGTTGTAACTACACTGCAGATGAAAGAACTGATGCTGCCCTTTGTTTGTTAGAGGTTAAAATGTGGATGTAGCTCAGTTGGTGGAGTGCCTACCTAGGATGCACACAGCCCTGAATTTGATGGATCGCCAGGGTGGGAGCTGAGGCATGCAATCTTAGAACTCAGGAGGTGGAGATGCCAGGATCCAAAGTCAGGGATTTTCTTGACTACACGTAGAATTCCAGGCCAGTCTGAGCTGCATGAGAATCTGTCTCAAGACAAAACAAAACCAACTAAACAAAACAACATACAAAAAATGAAAATGGTTATTTAGTTGGTAACAAAGTCTTCAGAGGTTACCTAGCTTGTAAGTCTGCTATGGGACCAGGCACAGACCATTTCAGGGTCCAGCTGCTGAGCTTGACTATCTTCAGAGGCCACACAGTGGATGCTGTCCAGGACTGAGTGGGAAGGGCTCTGTCCCCACATAGTCTCCCCTGGTCAATTTGCTGATCCCTATGAAAGTACACCAGCCAGCCCACTGCATCCTACTGGGTGACATGCAGGGTACAGGGCATGGGGACAGACTGATGCCTGTGCTCCCTTCTTCATCACAGTCTCTTCAAAAGGACTGAGCACTCTAAGTGTGCTCCTGTCTCTCTATTTGCTCCTCAAGCACTCAAGTGAGGATCAGTGGACCTGATGGACAACTGTCACTGGCCTTGTCCTCAGAGCAAGCCCAGGGTTGGAGGACCCCTGAGTGACCTAGCCCAGCGGGGAAGATGTCTGGTAGTGTAGGCTCCTCCCAATACACCTAGCAGGCTCCTACTTCCCAAATCCATCTGGGCCTGAATCTTTCATCTTCCCCTAAGGATCTTCTCTGCCCCTCTTCAAGTGAGTTTGACCAATGACCAGGTCCTGCCAACCCTGCACCCTCCCTGGTGATCATCTGTGTCCTGTCCTTCTCCTGACTGACCGTACATCACAGCAGCAGTGCTTCACCTTTCCTGTTCTAAACCAGGCCCTTTACTTAGAAATCCTTTGAACTCTGATCCCCATTGCATTTGAGAAGTAACAGGACAGGATCTTTGAGGGGCTGCTTCCATGGAGGTTAGGCAGACCCTCTGACAACCACGCAATCAAAGCTAATTTAGGCAAGAACCTGGAGGAGATTGGCTGACCTAATTCTAATCCTTAAGTCAATCAACTTCTGTTTGCAAACCAGGGTGGGTCTCACTCAATCAGAAGGATGCTTCCTGGGTTCTCTTCTCTTCGGGGGAGAATCCAGGGCCTATAGAGAGCAAAGATGTGTCGCCACAAATCTCATGTGTGTCAGCCTGCAAAGACAAAGCTCTGAGCTGAACCTGTGGTTCAGTGGTAGGTGCTGGTCAAAGATGCGAAAGGCCCTGGGTTCGACTGCCCAGCACTGACAGAGGTTTTTTAAAGTTGTTTTCTCTCTTCTCATACCTAAACCCTTTCTACACACACCACACCAGTCACTGCCATCCAGGATCCTCTCAAGCCACAGAAAGCCATTCTCTGTCATGATCACTATGAAATCCACCTCCTCAATCCTAAATCATTCCAATGTCACATTCAAAGGACATTCCTGGTCCTTTATATAGGAACTGCTGCTTTTGCATTGGGGAAATATGGAGCCCAAAGAGCCTTGGACAGTCACTAGGACCAAGCTGAGCACTCATTATGTTCAGCAAAATCAGCCAGACACAGAAAAACAAGTTCTACACATTCAGTCATTTGTGGAAGCTGAAATAGTCAACCTTAGAACACAAGTGCTGGAGGCCGGGATGAGTCCAGGGAGAGGGAAGAGAGGAGGTAGGGAGATCTTCGTAAGAGTAACAAACAGGGGCTGGAGAGATGGCCTAGTGGTTAAGAGCGCCGACCGCTCTTACAGAGGACCCAGGTTCGATCCCCAGCACCCACATGGAGGCCGAGAGCCATCTGAAACTCCAATTCCAGGAGAACTCCAGTTCCAGGGGAATCTGACACCCTCTTCTGACCTCCGGGGCATTGCACGACATGGGTGCACAGACTTGCATGCAGACAGTACATTCATACACACACAGAAATAAATAAAATTAATTTAAAAAATTAAAAAAAAAAAGAGTAACAAACAACACAGAGTAGGAAATGCTCTAGCATTCTACCCCGTGGGCTGAGTATAGTTCACAAGAACATGAATGTGCGTGTGTGTGTGTGTGTGTGTGTGTGTGTGTGTGTGTGTGTGTGGTATATTGTCTTTTTTCAAACAGGGTCTTTCCATAGCCACTGCTTTCCTGGAATAGGGCATGGAGATCAGTCTGGCCTTGAACTCACAGAGAGCTGCCTGCCTCTGCCTCTCAAGGGCTGGGATTAAAGGTGTGCACACCGCACCCAGGAAGAACGTGAATGGGTGATGAGTAACCAGAAGACAAGCTCCAGGGCTCCAAACTCGACATGGTGAGAAGGAAGTTGAATGTGCAAATATGCTATTAATTCTACTACTGTAAAAGCTGAGGATGGAGGATAAGGAGTAAAAAGCCAGCCTGGGCTACCAAGTGAGACTTTAGCTGTAAAACAAATGAAAGCATAGGTGACAGGCAAAGGCCATTGCTACTGACACCCCTTTCCACATAATGTATTGCATGCCAGTGTTGAGTTATCAGTGCATCCCATAAATATGTACACTTAGTACACACTGATTATAAATTTGCAGGTCCTTTATAAGTACACAAATGTTTCCCTGTCCCAGTTATTTACTCAAATTACAGCCAGTAAAGGGATGAAGCAGATGTATATAACTGCTAAATTGCATAATACTTAAATTTTTTTCTTCTTGAGACAAAATGTTGGCCTGTAGCGTAGGTCAGCCCCAACACCTCAGAAATCTCCCGTCTCAGTCAGCCTAGAGGTGGGATTAAAGTGTGCACCTGGGGGCTGGAGAGATGGCCTAGTGGTTAAGAGCACCGACTGCTCTTACAGAGGACCCGGGTTCGATCCCCAGCACCCACATGGTGGCTGAGAACCGTCTGAAACTCCAGTTCCAGGAGAACTCCAGTTCCAGGGGAATCCAACACCCTCTTCTGACCTCCGTGGCATTGCACGACACGGGTGCACAGACAGACTTGCATGCAGACAGTACATTGATACACATATGGAAATAAATAAATGCTGGGCGTGGTGGCACCCGCCTTTAATCCTAGCACTTGGGAGGCAGAGGCACGCGGATCTCTGTGAGTTCAAGGCCAACCTGGTCTACAGAGTGAGTTCCAGGACAGCCAGAGCTACAGGGAGACCCTGTCTCAAAAAGACCAAAAAATAAATAAATAAATAAATAAATAAATAAATAAATAAATAAATAAATTGTGCACCTGACTTCCTTCATCCACCTTACTTTCCTTCCGAGGGCGTGGCTCAAAAAGACCAAAAAATAAATAAATAAATAAATAAATAAATAAATAAATAAATAAATAAATAAAGTGTGCACCTGACTTCCTTCACCCACCTTACTCTCCTTCCGAGGGCGTGGCTCATTCAGTCACACCCAACAGCTGTATAAAGAGAGCAGACCAACACAGAGGTCAGAGACTTCCAGGAGCTCAGGGAGTTCACATAGATCTCTCCTCTGCACTGAGGACTCCGCCGATCCATCAGGACAGCATCAGCTCTGGTTCGCAGACCACTGCGGAATAAGACACAGCTCAGGAGGGAAAATGGAGGTGAGTCAGATGGAGCTCCTGTTCTGAACCTTTGCCTTATGGTGCTTCTCAACTCTTTGATACTTTTAGGTGAGTTGGATGTTTGTGAGACAGAGTTTTGCTGTGTGTGAGGCTCAAGCCAGCCTTGAACTAGCTCTGCAACACTGGCTGATCCCCAACATCCAGTGATGCTCCTAGCTCTGCCACGTGACTGCTAGAGTTCCCAGCTTTTCTTACTGAAACAGGTTCTGATTATGTAGCTCAGTGTTGGCCTTGAATTCAGTATGTAGCCCAATCTGGGCTCAGTTGCAATCTGCCTACCTGAATGCTGGATTATAGAAGTTAGTCACTATGACTAGTTCACAGATTTCTTTTATTCTTATTTTTTCTTTTCTTTCTTCTTTTTTCCTTTTTTTTTTTTTTTTTGACACAAAGTCTCCCCAGTTAGAGATTACAGACCTCAGCCATGACACTTGCCTTTGGTTTTGGGATGTGGTTGCTGTTGTTGTTGTTGTTGTTTGAGACAGGGTCTCAGTACCTAGCCCAGGGTTGGCCTTGAACTCAGCATATAGCTCAGGATACCCTGGAAAACATTCCACCTTCAGCCTCCTCAATTCTGAGAATACAAGTGTCACAATGACCAGCTCTCAATTTTGTTACTTTGGAGACTGACCTCATTAGGTAGTTCACACTGATATCTCAGCAGAGCTCCTCCTGCCCCTGCCTCACAAGTGCTGATTTTATGGACATTATAATTCTTTATTCACAGGTAAGTCACTAAGAGATTGCTACTATATGAACACAATTTAAATGAAAAATATATTTTGATTAGGTACCAACAGGTCAGAATGGACATTTAGCAAATGCCCCAGCCCTGAATGAAGAGAACAGAAACAGGGAAGCAGAACATCTCCCAGGTACTGAATTCTCAGAGTTGTATCTGTGTAGACAAAATCTTCTCTTATCTCCATGTTCCCATGGGTGGAGGGTGAGATGGGGGAGCTCTCCCTGCATGCTGGGATCTTGGGCTTCCTCCAAGGTTCTAGAGGACAGAAAGCCCCATGGGAAAGTGGTAGGCTGACTGTGTGTCTTAGCCATCAGGACTCAGGAAGATGCTGAATACCAGGGCTTCTCCACAAGGCTTTCCATGTCCCATCAACTTCACACAGCCATCCCTGGCTGGTCAGTGGGCAGGAAGGGTTTCTGAGACACACTCAGATGAGCATGAGTGATGCTCAAATGCACTCATCACATCACATTCCTCTCTACCTAGCAGGCACCATTTCTACAGCATGGAGTGACTGGGAAGTAAGGGCCTTTCTCGAGGAATGAGAAGTAGTTGAACATGAAGTTGGTTACCCAGGGAACATCAATTGGAAAGCTAAAGTCATTTCCTTGCGTCTCCGACAGAAGGGTGTGAATAAGAATTGGGATGGCTGTCTCGACCTTCTACAGAGCATGCAAGATCTGCACTGGATCTTATGGAACGAGAGGCCAAAGAGCCACCCCTTGTTTTCTCCACATGCAGAGGCCCTGTACAGGATCCTGGGCTACCCACATAGGATCAGCTACTTTCCAGGTTTGTCTCTTCTGTATGCACCTTACATCCTTCTAGTGAGGGACATCAACAGGCACAGTCACTGAGGGTACATAAGATCATCCACCATAGCCAACTTCCCTCTACACATGGTAGGAAGGAAGTGCCCTTGTGCAGGTCCACCCACTGCTCTGACTGTATTGATGTTGATGTTGGATTTGTTCAGAATGGAAGTGACCCAAGGCCAGGCAATTTCATAGGCATGGATTCAGGGACAGTGTGGGTGACTCTCTGTGTCTTCTCTCTCCCAGGCCCTCTCCACCATGGTGCTGCTCTATTTCCGGTGCATCCTCAGACTCTGCCATTTCCTGGGAACTTCCCAACTCCTGTGTCCACCATGGTGCAGGGTCCTCCAACATTCCAGTGCAGCCCTGGTCTGTGGGTCCTCGACTGGAAGTTCCACACCTCCTTCCTGCCATGGTCCCAGGAGCTTCCAGCAGCCTTGCTCAACCACTGAAGAAACTGCTTGCTTCTTTCTCCCACCTACTATGAGAATAAAGTGTGGAATTAAGTGCATGGCCATAACCCTATTCTTTCTGTCTTCTCAGTGGACCTTTAGTGGGAGCCTTGGTGGGAGCCATAGAGAGGCTAGGGATCCAACCCACAGAGGGCTGGAGGTTCAATCTCCTGGGGAACCTGGGAACCTGCCCTCTGCTCCCTCCATCAGGCTTCTGGTGTAGAGGCTCCTTTAGAGCAGAGGCAACTTTGACCCCTGGACATCTGCTCAATCCTATCTCGTTCTCCCAGTCTCTACTCACAGAACTTGTGTTCAGCATTGAAGGCTTCTGGCTATAGCTTCAAATTCCTCAGGTGTCAATTGCAGGTGGTGGGGGCTGGGATGGAACTCAGTGGTGGAGTGCTTAGGGAGCATGTGCAAGGCCTTGGCTTGGATCCTCAGCACTGAAACCAAACTGAAGATATTTCTTCCCTTAGGGAAGAGTTTTAGGGTCAAAATTAACATAGAGGACATATTTACCATACTTATTGAATTCTTTAACTGTTACAATCTTTGATTGGTTGTTTTTTTTTTAATTAAATTAGTTTTTATTGATGCTTTGTGCATTTCATACATTTTTTCCAATTCAGTTCAGGCTTATTTCCCTTTCCCTCCCCCCCCCTAGACTGGCCTTTAATTCACTTTGGTTCAGGCAGTGGGGTCTTGAACTTTATTTATTTAATTTATTATTATTCTTTAATTCTATTTATTTATTTATTATTATTTTATTTATTTATTATTTATTTATTCTTGTATTTTGTCTAGTTACTCTACAGCTGTCTGCATGCAGGTCCTGGTGAGCACCCGTGTCGTGCAAATCAGCGGAGGTCAGAAACTCGTTCTGGATCCCTGGAACTGGAGTTATCTGCTGAATTGGAGTACAGACAGTTCTCGCTTTTTTGTGGCGTCTGGGGATCGACCTCGGGTCCCTGCCAGAGCTGGCAGTGCCCTTAACCCGCTAGCATCTCTCCCGTTTTTTCTCTCCGACTTGTAACGTTCTGCCTGAAAAAAAAAAAACAAAAACCATATGGATTCCTGACTGAGTAGTTGGAACCCCGGCCACTGACATCAAGCCCAACTTAACCTTCAGTTTGGCTGCACTCCTGTTTGTTTGCTCAAAATCTCTGAAAAAAAACCACTTCCATTTGTGGGTCATACCCTAGTTAGAGATATTTAACTCTACCCTCCAGCACAAACACAGCGTGGACATGTCACTGGTGAGCTTGACTGCACTCTAATAGAGCCTTGTTTACAAAGGACCTGGACTGACTCCCCAGCACCTCCCAAACTGGGACATACTTGCACACACACACACACACACACACACACACACACACACACCCCACAACGGCCCACCTGCCATTCTCTAGTAGGGAGGATCAGAAGTTCGCCTGGTAGAAACCAGCCTAGCACACCAAAGGACTTAAGTTAATTCCTGAGCACCTTCTAAGGTATGGTGTACGCCACACAGCCCTGTCATCCAGGTTCCAAGGATGGGGAGTTTAATATCATCTCCACCTTAGCCAGCTCGTGGTCTACCAGTACTACATAAGAGATCCTGTCTCTTTATTTATCTTTATTTGTCTTTATCTTATTTGAAATAAGAATGCCTGGCAAATGTTTGGTGGGCTTAGCGGTCTCAGACTTTACTTAATCATGAGGATTAACAAAGAAAAGCTATCAACCAAAAATGACTACATACCGATGTGTGGTTGTTTGAATGAAATGTACCCCACCCAAGCTCCAGTATTTGGACATTTATCCCCAGTAGTTAGGCAGTGTTGGGATGTTTTAGAAGCTGGTCCAGTATAGAAGGAAGCATGTCTCCTTTAAAGAATTGGAAAACCCCTTGCCAATTCCATCTCGCTCTGTTTTCTGTGCCTGCCTGAAGATGAGGACGTCTGCTTTCTTCCTCTTTGCTTTGGCCCCCGCCTGTCACCATGCCTCCCTGCCACTATGGACCACTCTAATGCTGCCTGAATCAGTGGCTCAAATAAACTCTTCCTTGGTCTAAGTTTCCTTTGGTCATGGTATTCTATCACAGCCAATGGAGAACACTGTACTAATACAACAGAGAAACAGGGGCACATTCCCTAACAAATTCATTACACCAGACAACAGCTGAAGCATCCTAGAAAACTGACAGCATCCAGCAAGCAAGGAATGAATGAGGAATTAAAATCTCTTTAACAAAGAAAAAGCCAGGGCTGAGAGACTGGACTGGTGATTTCGCACAAATTCTTTAATCACCAAAGGAAAAATTCAGCCAATCCTCACAAATTGCTGAGAGGAAGAGGGAGCAGCGCATGTCCCAGTTCAGGTGCATTGAAAACCAGCGTCACCCAACGAGAAAGCCTAAAGGACACTACATGAAAGGGAAGTGTAGGGGCGAGAGATGACCTAGCGTTAAGAGCGCCGACCGCTCTTAGCAGAGGACCGGGTTCGATCCCCAGCACCCACATGGTGTCCGGAGAAACCATCTGAAAACTCCAATTCCAGGAGAACTCCAGTTCCAGGGGAACTCCGAACCTCTTTCTGACCTCCGCAGCATTGCACGACACGGGTGCACAACCCTGCATGCAGACAGTACATTCATTTACAATACAGAAATACAATAAAATTTAAAAAAAAAGAAAATAGTCTGATGGTTTAAAAACATCAACAACTTTGGTAGAGTAAATAGATTTTTTTTTCNCTCCCCCCACCCCACCCCCACCCCTGTTACAGATCATGCATTCTTCTGCCATAACTGTCCTGCATCTTTCTCTCATTTTTTTTTTTTATTTCTTAGCTATAAGTGATAACTGAGTACCATGCATCCTTCATGCAAACCTATCTGCAGGCTGTTGTGCCCAACACAACACCTCCAGCCCCACCATCCAGTGGAGGGGTGAAGGTTATTGTTCAATCAAGTTGATCAAATGAGTGTCCAGATACATTGCTGTAGTTTCACCATTCACCCCAATTCGCACCCTTACATTCTACCACGCCCCCTCTTTCAGGGTTGTTCCCTCGGCTTAGAAAAGGGGCACAGGTGGATGAGAGGAAATAAGTTTTAATTCTCTGTTTTTGGTTTTTTTTTTTTTTTTTTAATTAATTGTTTTTAAAAACGTCCACTCTCTTGAGCTGTTGATCTTGGGATCTGGTCAATTTGGGCTGTTTCCTTTCATGGGCTTGACAGTTTGTCCCGAACAGGAAAATACCTTTCGATCCTAAAATGAATGAAACAGCAATAGATATATAGTATTTTTAAGCAGCGCACTATTAGTTATGGTAGGTTACTTTTAGCATCGACAGCATATTTGGATTTGTTAATCCACTTGGATATTACACATTTTCCCCGGTTAAGATGACAGGGTCTTTTACTGTCGGCTTATCATCTCCTAACCTGTAGCGGCTTGGTAAGCTTGTGGCATCAGCCAATGGGTTATTTCTTCAAGGGGAGTGCCAAGCTAGAGAAAAAGGAGAGGGGGGAGGATGCTCAATTATTGTTCCCAAAGAAGCATCATCAAGTAGGCAGGTGGAGATCCAAACTTTAGCAATACACACATTGTACTAACACTTTCTGCCTACTCAGAACCTCACATGGAGTCCACATTAGCCTTGACCTTCATGGTGAGTTAATCTTTGAGACCTTTGTCTTTTCTTCCAGCATATTTTCATTGGGATCATTCTAAACTATAGGTTCAAATCACATAGGAAAATATCCGTTTCTGGGGCTGGAGAGATGGCCTAGCGGTTAAGAGCACCAACCGCTCTTGCAGAGGACCGGAGTTTGATCCCCAGCACCCACATGGTGGTTGACAAACGTCCGTAACTCCAATTCCAGGAGAACTCCAGTTCCAGGGGAATCCAACACCCTCTTCTGACCTCTGAGGCATTGCACAACACGGGTGCACAAATCTACATGCAGACAGTACATTCATACACATAAAAAAATAAATAAAAAATAATTAATTAAAAAAAATCTGTTTCGGGCTGGAGAGATAGCCTAGCGGTTAAGAGCACCGACTGCTCTTGCAGAGGATCTGGGTTCAATCCCCAGCACCCACATGGCGGCTAAGAACCGTCTATAACTCCAATTCCAGGAGAACTCCAGTTCCAGGGGAATCTGAGACCCTCTTCTGACCTCCATGGCATTGCACGACATGGGTGCACAAACCTACATGCAGACAGTACATTCATACACATACAAAAATAAATTAAAAAATTAAAAAAATCTGTTTCTTCTTTGCTCCCAGACCTACAAAGGCACCTTTATGTCCTCCGTAGCACCTTGAGTTATAGAAGTCACCAGTGTCGATGCCAACTTTCATTGGCCCCTCAAGTTATCCATTTCCCATAATAATGAAAATCTCCTAAGCAACTTGTGTCTTTGCATCAATTTTTCTAAAAACATCTTCAAATTCTGTCTCACAAGTCATAGGCCAGAATTATCAGAGTCTAAAGTGGAGTATTTGTATTTAAGAGAACTACGCTGAATCATCCGTCACTGGGTCCATGTTTGTCTTCCAAGCCCATTTAGATTAACCTCATTCTAAACAAAAATGGTGTCCTGAGACTGAATTTGGTTACGGAGAGAAGGAAGAGTAATGGTCCATGTTAGAATGTGAAATTTCTGCGCTTGATGTGTACTTCAATAATAGGGGACAGCAACTGTCCCAGCTACCATATGAAGTATCCGTTGGTGGGTGTTTAGGCTGGTTCCATTTTCTGACTACTATGAATAATGCAGCAATAAACAAGTATCTCTGTGAAACGTTGACTTATTCTTTGGGTGCCTTCACATTGGTACATACAGTAGTGTGATATGTTGACTTCTTTGGGTCATGTGATAGTTCAAGTTTTCATTGTATCTGATCTCCATGGTGGCTCAGTAGTTTACACTCCCACCAGCAGTGACTAAGGGTTCTTCTCTCTTTACACCCTTACCAGCATTTGTTTTCTTGATGGTAGCCACTCTGCTTAGAGTGAGATAGAAGCTCAAACCAACTGTAATTTCCATTTTCTTGTTCCTAAGAATGTTGAATATTTTTCAAGTACTTTTGGCCAGTTCATCTTTTGGAAACTGTGCATTTCATTCACTAGCCCTTTCAATCTTTGGGTGATTTGCTTTTTTGTCTGTTTATTTTTCAAAGTTCTTTATATATTGTATACATTGGTCTCCTCTTTGATTATCAATCAGCAATGATTTCATCCCATTCTGTTAGCTATCCCCTCACTTTACTGATTGTTTCATTTGCTATGAGGGAGATTTTACTTGTTTTTATTTTATGTGTATGAGTGTACCATCTGCATGTAAGTAGATGCACCCATGTCATGCAATGCTGTGGAGGTCAGAAGAAGGTGTTGGATTCCCAAGGAACTGGAGTTAAAGATGGTTCTAAGGCACCTCTGCAAGAGCAGTTGGTGCTCTTAACCACTGAGCCATCTCCAGCTCCCTGGAGATTTTAAATTGTATGCATTCCCATCTGTCTGTCCTTGGGATTGTTTCCTATGTGAATAGAATCCTTTCCAAATGAGCCTTGCCTATATCTGGAAGAGGTTTTCCCTATTCAAAGTTTCAGATCTTACATTAAGGGATTTGATGGATTTGGAAATGATTTCTTTAAAGAGTAAAGATATGGAACTAATTTCATTTGTCTACATAAGAAAACATGATTGTCCCAGAACCATTGTTAAAGATGCTGTCTTTTCTACAATGCATGTTTTATTTTATGTTATTTTTGTACAATTAGGTGGCTGTGGCTGGTGAACTTGTTTCTGGGTCTCCGATTTTATTCCCTTAGTCTGTGTGCCCTTTTGTGTCAGTATCATGTGTTTTTCTTACTATAATGTGAAATTGAGGATTGTGATACCTGCAGCATTGCTCCTTCTCTTAAGGTTTATTTGAGCTATTTAGAGTTTTTTCTGCTTCCATATAATTTTGGTCTTTTTGAGACAGGGACTCCCTTTAGCACTAGCTAGCCTAGAGCTCACTGTGTAGACCAGGCTGGCCTTAAACTCATAGCGATCCACCTGCCTCTGCCTTCCAAGTGCTTCGCTTAAAGGTGTGTATGGCCTAGCGGTTAAGAGCGCCGACTGCTCTTACAGAGGACCCGGGTTCGATCCCCAGCACCCACATGGCGGCCGAGAACCGTCTGAGACTCCAATTCCAGGAGAACTCCAGTTCCAGGGGAATCCGAGACCCTCTTCTGACCTCCGCGGCATTGCACGACACGGGTGCACAGACCTGCATGCAGACAGTACATTCATACACATACAGAAATAAATAAAATTAATTAAAAAAAAATTATATGTTGAAAATATTCATAGAAAATAGACTTTGAAGTAGGATATACAACATACCTATTATATGTTTAAAATTATATGTTGAAAATATTCATAGAAAATAGACTAGATATAAATAAGAGTACTCAATTGACAAAATATGTATAGTGATTGCTATAGGGTAGTACAGGAATAGATATAACCTCCCCCCAATTTGTACTTTATCTCTCAAAATGTTTAATATCCATCACCCATCTCACAAGTACACACTCCAGACAGACATGAAAAAAAAGTGATCTCTTTTGAATGCAGACAGTTGGTTCCTTAATTCATGATTTTGCCCATTCGACTTAACGTTTTAGTCACTCACATCTTCGGGGCTCACAACAGAAATGAGAACTGCCCATCTACTCCTGCAGAGGACTTCACCCTGGAGACACTTGTCTCCACAGCAGCAAACTGCCAGCTTTCTATGGGCCTTGATTGTAACGAGATGAAATGGATTCTGCAGATCTCTGCTCTGTCATCTGCCCCCTCGGTGGTGGTGGTATGACTATCTTGTTTGTTGGTGTTTCACGGCATTTGCAAATGTCAAAGGGTTTCCTGGGTGCTGTGCTAGCCCTGTGGTGCCACTTACATGCTGTCCTGGTATCTAAACCTCTGAGACCCTCCTGAGGCAACAGGTGATTTATTTATTTTTATTTTTGATAACATGTTTGGCTAGTGAATGCTGAGAACAGAAATAAAAGTAAACTCTATCAATGTTTTATTATCAAAGAACCACAAATCTGTCAAGAGCTTTGAGGATTGTGCCATTAACAATCAAAAAAGGTTGTGAGAGTATATGTCAGAATCTGGAAGGTGAGAGCAAGGATCGTGGCTCTGGTAAGACTCCCCCCTCCCTTGAACTATAGAGCAAGGGGCTGGAGAGATAGCCTAGCAGTTAAGAGCACCGACTGCTCTTGCAGAGGACCCGGGTTCGATCCCCAGCACCCACATGGCGGTTGAGAACCATCTGTAACTCCATTTTCAGGAGAACTCCAGTTCCAGGGGAATCCAACACCTTCTTCTGACCTCCGCGGCATTGCATGACACGGGTGCACAGACCTACATGCAGACAGTACATTCATACACATAGAAAATAAATAAATAAAATAAAATAAAAAAAACTACAAAGCGACTCCTCAATTTCAGCTCATCCCAGTCACGCCAGCACTCCCTTGCTCAGACACATAATTCATTAACTTTTTTTTCAAAACCCAAAAAAACCTTTATTGCTTGCTTTGGCGGCACATATACTAAAATTGGAATATACAGAAAAGGTTAGCATGGCCCCTGTGCAAGGATGACAAGCAAATTCGTCTCATTAACTTTCTTTCGTGAGATAGACCCCCTGCTAGATATTGAGAGAATAAATATGGATCAGATACAGGACTTTGACCACAGGGGTTCACCATTCGCTGAAGATACGAAGATCCAGAAAAGAGCCAAGGCTTGGTTTAGCTTATACCAAAGATGTGGTGCCTGAGNCAATGCTTTGTCAGATGTTTCTGTGGTGAAGGTTTCCTCCCACTCTGTGGGATTTCTCTTCCTTGATTGTTTCTTTTGATGTACAGAAGCTTTTGAGTTTAAGGAGGTCACCTTTGTCAATTGTTGACCTTAATACTTGTGCAGCTGCTGTCTGATTTAGGAAAGCTTTTACTTCTAATAAGACCTGACTTCTGAGTCACTCAGCCTTGCTAGAGCCATGAGGAGACCAGCTGGCTGCCTTTCCTGGTGATCCCCTGCATCCTCCACTTGTCCCAAGTCTGTTAAAGCATGGTGGATTACTGTGAAGTTCTGGCTGCAGAGACGTGCCTCATCTGAGGATATCAAAAAGGCTTATCAGAAACAGGCACTTAAATGGCACCCAAATAAAAATCCTGAGAACAAAGAAGAATCAGAGTGAAAATTCAGGCAAGTAGCTGAGACATATGAGGTATTATCAAGTGCTAGGAAGCACGACTTCTGTGACAAATACCAAAGAGAAGTTAGATGCAGGAGGCCAAAGAGAAGGTTAGATGCAGGAGGGGCATGGAGAAGCCATTTTGACAGTCGATTTGAGTTTGGCTTCACATTCAGCAACCCAGATGTTGTCTTCAAGAAATGGGGGGGCAAGGGTCCCATTTTCATTCAACTTCTTTGAAGACCCATTTGATGACTTTTGGGGGAACCAAGGAGTTGCCAAGGAAGCAGAAACCAAGTGAGGCTCATTTTTCTCCACCTTCAGTGGATTTCTGACATTTGGAGGTGGATTTCCTTCATTTGATACAAGATTCACTTCTTTAGGGTCATTGGCTCATGGGGGTCACTCTTCATTCCTGGACGTCATTTGGTGTCAGTGGGATGGGTTACTTCACATCAATATCAACTTCCACTAAAAGAGTTAATGGCAGAAAAAAATCCCTTCAAAGGGAATTGTGAAGAAGGGTCAAGAGAGAGTAGAAGTGGAAGAGGACGACCAGTTAAAGTCCTTAATATAAATGGTGAGGAGCAGCTGCTGCACTTGGATGACATGTAATTCAAGCACCCATTTAGCAGATGTTAACAACAAGCACCAGGTGAGGATTAAAAAGAACATTTTATTGAAGATTTCAAACCAACTTGACTTTCAGTGTGACTATAGGTAATCTAAAGTATTTATACATAGCTCATTGGAGCCTTTTTTGTCATACACTTCTGAGTTATTTTGTTGAGACAACACAGTAGGACCATTTTTTGTCTTTAAAATTGTCATAATCTCTGTATGAAAGGTGCTTTTTATCAAAAATTTTTATTGATTTTTCGTACACTTCATATAACAGTTCTTAATCAAATTTAAATCCCCCCCTCCACGCAAGGTACTTTTTTAAACATTATCCAAGGTGAGCCTGTGACTGGGAGTAGTGCTAGGAGAAGACTTTCCTGACACCAGCATGAATCTGCTTCAAATGTGTTGCTGTGAGCCCTAGTGTCAGCCTGCTGTGAAGGGAACATTGCCAGGAGGAACCTTCTACACAAGTATTCCAATTCTTTCAGTGTTTAATAATGACAGTGATTACTGCATCAATGATAATATATTTCTGGTTTAGTACAAATTAAGGATGTTTTCTAGTTGTGCATGAATGCTGGTGACGTCCCCAGTTCTAACACCTCTTGAACTATGGAAATGTTGACCTTAGTAAATTGGGTCTTTGTCATTTGCTTTAATAAAAAGAAAAAAATCCTGAATTTGTTTTATGCATTCTTTCACAAACAAACAAACAAATAAACAAACAAAGAAACAAACCTGATTCTTCTTAGAATGCATCCTGCCCAACCAGGTGTGTGATGCTGGACTGTCTTTTTAAAAGTTCCTGCCAAGGTCATGTGTCATCACAGAGGGAGGGAAGGAGGGAGGCATCTGACTCTGAGGACACAGTCAGTTGACATGAGGTCAGAGAGGACAGGAGTGCCCAGTCCAAGGAGATGAGATTAGTACTAATCGCCATACCCAGCTGATCAGAGCAGTAAAGACCACTTCCCAGAATCAAAGACATGGCAGTGACCTGCTTCTCAATGCTAGCCTGGTCTACATGGTGAGATCCAGCAGAGCAGGGGATACAGGGAGACCCTGTATTAAAAAGACCCAAACAGAGAAAAAGATTTGCTTTTCTTTATTTTGTGTATATAAGTGTTTTTCCCTCATGTGTAGAAGTATACTACATGTAGGTAATGCACATGGAAGTCAGAAAAGACATCATATCCTCTGGAGCTTCAGATACAGACCATTCTTTTTTTTTAATTTTTTTATTAATTTTATTTATTTCTGTATGTGTAAGAATGTACTGTCTGCATGCAAGTCTGTGCACCCGTGTTGTGCAACGCCGCGGAGGTCAGAAGAGGGTATCGGATTCCCCTGGAACTGGAGTTCTCCTGGAATTGGAGCTTCAGACGGTTCTCAGCCGCCATGTGGGTGCTGCGGATCGAACCCGGGTCCTCTGTAAGAGCAGTCGGTGCTCTTAACCGCTAGGCCATCTCTCCAGCCCAGATACAGACCATTCTAAGACAGCATGTGTGTGCTGGGAACCTAACCTGTGTCCTCTGCAAGAGCAGCCAGTGCTCCTGACACCTGAGATTCTCTCCACCCCAGTAGTGTTAGCCTTGGTGCTGGCACAGGCATGGTTTACCTCTGCAGTTGCTTCTCCTAAGGAAGAGCAGCAGCCAGGCAGGGTGACCATGCATCCAGGAGCCTGAGGCAGGGGATCACTTGTTCTAAGCCAGGCCTCACAGAGTAACACAGGGTCAAACAAATGGCAGAAATAACAAAAACACAGCTCTGGGCCCAAGATCCAGCATGGGAAAAAAATAAGATAAGGGGCACAGCCAGACAGTGTACTCAGCATGTCAGCATAACTACCTGCTCTGGCTGGGGAGCTCTGCCTCGTGTTTGGGTGTTACTATATTGCAGATGGAAAAGAAGATCAGATGCTATCCTTTGTTTCTTGAGGTTAAAATGGAGATGTAGTGCAGTTGGTGGTGTGCCTGCCTAGGATGCACACAGCCCTGAATTTCATGGATCCCCAACTCCATATAAAAATGGCTGTGGGGGGCTGGAGAGATAGGCTAGCGGTTAAGAGCACCGACTGCTCTTGCAGAGGACCCCGGTTTGATCCCCAGCACCCACATGGTGGCTAAGAACCGTCTGTAACTCCAATTCCTGGAGAACTCCAGTTCCAGGGGAATCCGACACCCTCTTCTGACCTCCGCGGCATTGCACGACACGGGTGCACAAACCTGCATGCAGACAGTCATTCATACACATACAAAAATAAATAAAATTAAAAAAAAAGATTGGGAAATTTAAAAAAAAATGGCTGTGGGAGCTGAGGCCTTCAGTCCCAGCCCTCAGCACTTGGAGACAGCAGGATCTGAAGTCAAGGCTTTTCTTGACTATGTATTGACTTCAAGGCCAGTCTGAGCTGCATGAGAATCTATCTCAAAACAAAACAAAACCCACTAAGCAAAACAAGATAACAAAGTATTAAAATGGTAAATTTACAACAAAATAAGAGTTGACAGGGAAGTGTTCAGGGTTTGACAAGCTTGTAGGAATTCTACAGGAAAACGGGCAGACCAGACCATGGTCCGAGAGCTGAGCCTGATCTGAGAGGTCCCAAGGTGGATGCTGGCCAGGACTGACTGGGAAGAACCGTCTCCCCACGTAGATATCCCCACAGCCACTTTGCTGATCCCTATGAATCTACACCAGCCAGCACAGTGCATCCTACTGGGCATCATGCAGAGTACAGAACATGGGGTCAGACTGATGCCTGTGTTCCCTTCTTCATCAGAGTCTCTTCACAAGGACTGAGGACTCTTAAGCCTCAAGCACTCAAGTGAGGATCAGTGGACCTGATGGACAATTGTCACTGGTCTTGTCCTGGATAAGCATGGCCCCTGAGGGAAGCCCAGGTTTGGAGGACCCCTAGGTGACCTAGCCCAGCTGGGAAGATGTCTGGTAGTGTAGGTTCCTCCCATTCCACCCATCAGGGTCTAACCCCCAACTATTCCTGGGCATCCACCTTCCTCTGAGGATCTTCTCTAGTTGCCCCCACTCCAAGTGAAGATGTCCAATGACCAGGTCCTGCCAACCCTGCATCCTCCCTGGTGATCATCTGTGTCCTGTCCTTCTCCTGACTGACTGTACATCACAGCAACAGTGCTTCACCTTTCCTGTTCTAAACCAGGCCCTTTACTTAGAAATCATTTGAACCCTGATCTCCATTGCAATTGAGAAGCAACAGGACAAGACCCCAGAAGGGATGTTTCCTTGGAGGTCAGGCAGACCCTGTGCCAACCATGCCATCAAAGCTAGTTTAGACAGGAATTTGGAGGAGTTTGGCAGACCTAATTCTATTTTTTATTTGTTTTTTGTTTGTTTGTGCTTTGGTCTTTTTTAGACAGGGTATCCCTGCAGCCACAACTGTTCTATAACTATGTAGACCAGGCTGGCCTTGAACTCACAGATATCAACCTGCCACTGCTTCCCAAGTGCTAGGATTAAAGGTGTGTGCCACCTCACCAGGCTGGCAGACCTAATTCTAAGTCAATCAACCTCTAATTTCAAACCAGGGTGGGTCTCATTCCATCAGATGGATGCTCCCTGGGATTTCTTCTCTTCAGGAGGAGAATCCAAGACCCATGGAGAGCAAAGATTGTTACCACAAATCTCAAGTTTGTCAGCCTGCAAATACAAAGCGCTGAGCTGATGGTGTATTTCAGTGGTAGGGTGCTGGTTGAAGAGGCAAGCGTCTCTTGGTTGAATGCCCAGCACCTACAGGATGTTTTTAAAGGGCATGGTAGTGCATGCCTTTAATCCTAGCACTTGGGAGGCAGAGGCATGTGGATATCTAAGGGTTCAAGTCCAACCATGTCTACACAGTGAGCTCTAGGCCAGCTGGGACTAAAAAAGGGAGACCCTGTTTCAAAAAGACAAATTAAAAAGGTCAGTTTTCAGAGCTGCAAAGATGGTTCAGTGGTTAAGTGTGCCAACTGCTCTTTCAGAGGACCCAGGTTCAATTCACAGCACCCACAATACAGCTAAGAACCATCTTTAAGCCCGCCTTGTGGCACACACCTTTAATCCTAGCACTTGGGAGGTAGAGGCACACAGATCTCTATGATTTCAAGGCCAGCCTGGTCTACAGCCTGAGTTCCATGCCAGCTGGAGCTATGGGGAGACCCAGACCAAAAAAAAAAAAAAAAAAGAAAACCAGCCCACAAAACCTATCCCTCTGATCCCTCCTCCAGTCCAACCATTCTCTCCCACAGAACCTGGGAATTTCCACTCATGAATCTTTCCTGTGCAAATAAACTTTAAAAATGTTCAGTTCTCTCTCTTCTCATACTGAATGTTTTGTGTGTGGGGGGGGGTGTGAGTGTGTGTGTGTGTTTGTTTTTTGTTTTTATTGAGGATTTGTGTATTTCATACATCATTTTCCAATTCAGTTCAGGCATATATCCCCTTCCCTTCCCCCCCACCCCACCCCTACCCATCGCAGATCGTGCATTCTGCCGTAAGTTTTCTGCATCTTTCTCTGCTTTTTTGTTTTGTTTTGTTTTCATTTTTTTTAACAATAGGTGATAATTTGTGAGTACAAGCATCCTTCATGTAAAACCAATTTGCAAGCAGTTGTGCCCAAACCCACACAGCTCATGGGTCCCACCATCCTGAAAGGGGGGGCTTGTATGTTCAATCAAGTTGATCAAATGAGTGTCCAGTCTATATTGTTGTAGTTTCACCATTAACCCCAATCGAAGCCCTTACATTCTACCACGCCCCCTCTTCCGCAGATTGTTCCCTAGGCTTAGAAAAGGGGCACAGGTGGATGAGAAGCAAAACACTCTACTTTCTCTGGAGCTGATGTCTTGGTCTCTAGTCAGTTCTGGCTGTTTTCTTTCATGGGCTGCCAGCTTGTCCAGGCTTAACCTTTCGATCCTACTAATGAAGCACATGCAATTAGATATTTAGGTATTTAAACAGTATAATATATAGCCTTTCGATCCTACTAATGAAGCACACACAATTAGATATATGGGTATTTAAACAGTACTAATTGTTATGGTAGGTTACTTTGGTATAGACACAGATGTTTGGATGGTATGTCAATTCATGATCTACATTTTCTTCTGTCAAGTATGGCAGGGTCTTCGTGTGGTTTATAACATCTCCTAACCATTAGAGGATGTAAGCTTGTGACATCAGCCGTGGGTTATTCCTCCAAGGAGAGAGCCAATAGCCAATTAGATTTGGGATATACAGACATATGGCTGCCACTGCTGCACAGTATTTCCAGGCAGATGAGGTGTAGCTGGTGCTGACGGAGGAGTCTTGCTTGACTCAAGGAGACCTATATTTGCTTTATTGGTTTAGTGGTCTTTGGTAACACTCTCTGGCATCCCAGAGACCATCTGTATACTTGCAAGTGCGGTCTCCATACATCTTTCCCATGTTTATATCAGGTCTTCAACAGCAGGGCCTTATCGCCTCTCTTCCTGCAGATATCCCAGTTTGGAGGCAAGGAGCCTTTACCATTTGTGGGGGCTTGGATCCCCTGGCCAACATCTCCTTGGTAGAATAATCCATTGTTGATGTCAGAGCTCCTGTATTAATATATTTTGTTTAAGTGCATAGCTTAAGGAGACTTTAGCATTATATTTGGTTCTGAATAGAGAATAATCCTTTTCACAGTTTCTATGTCCATTAGTCAATTAAAGAAGGCAGTTTTACTGATTTTACAAGAGAATACCTCTATAACAGCTGGCTCCAATCTACAGCTGGAGAACGACCTCATCATCATCTTATTTCTCCTTATTCTATGGGGGGGAGTTAAGAAAGTCTCTTGTATTAAAACCTTTGCAGCACCTAGAAGGTAAGCTTCGTTAGGAATCATTAAAAATAGTTGTTACTAGTAGGATCCACAGAGGGGCCTGATGTCTGCAGCAATCTGAGGCATTTCTTCCCTTCAATGCGCAGAGGAGTCAATCCTTCTGCTGGCACTTTCTGGTACATCCTACTCACTGCAAAGCTGCATTTTCTTTCTCAGCCATTAAGTTGGTGATACTCTGGCCTGTTGGAACATACAAATCCTTTCCCATAGTTAGTTTTAAGATTTGGGTTGCAAGGTTTTTTGACAAAAAGTTTTCATATCTATCTATATCCCCCTTTTTTATTTAAGGTTTTTATTTTTGACCCATGAGTCTCAAAAAAGCAGTTGTTTTATACATACCTATAGGGTGGAATCAAGGCACAGATTTCATCAAGTTCACCCATGCTGTTTTGGGTTACTGTATGTGATTAACTTGGGAAACAAAGTTTATTTTTGAGTTAAATCATCCTATAGGTGAAAGAGATTGCT
The DNA here is from genome assembly GCA_009823505.1 of Rhizomys pruinosus. Lineage (NCBI taxonomy): Eukaryota > Metazoa > Chordata > Mammalia > Rodentia > Spalacidae > Rhizomys > Rhizomys pruinosus. Next base: position 256,829 of record VZQC01012493.1, on the reverse strand, counting down.
ACCAGGTGATACTATATGACAGCAAAATTATAGAGAACATTTGTTTATACCAATCCCAAAGTAATTGTTATACAGATCTTAGTTAAAGCTAATGTGGACAAGAGCAATTTATATCACCAATTAACTCAGATGCATTACCGTTTTTATCAGCCTTCAAACCAATGTTGTCCAATATGCACATATTTACTTTTACTAAGTCCTAAAACACCATGTATCCTGTAGACAGAGTCTGGGCAAAACTGGATACTTGTTGAACTCACGTCAATTAAACATGCACCAATCGAATATACACCCGTGTCCCTCTCCCACCCCTCCCACCCCTCCCGAGTCACCATTTCAGTCAGCCTTCTGATGCAATCTTTCTGTTGTTGTTCTTTTAATATGCATCCCTCTCCACAAGAAATATTTATAACTGGGTTATTGGTACTAGCGTCCACATATGAGAGATACCATTTGTCGTTTGTTTTTCTGGGACTGTGTTACTTCACTTAACATGATGTCTTCAAGCTCCATCCATTTACCTGCAAAGTTCATGATGTTGTCTTTCTTTACTGCTGCATAGAATTCCATTGTGTACATGTACCACATTTTCTCTATCCACTCGTCAGTTGAGGGGCATTTGGGTTGATTCCAGTTTTTTGCTATTGTGAACAGAGTGGCAATAAATATAGCTGTGCATGTATCTCTGCAGTAAGATGAGTCTTGTGGGTATATACCCAGGAGTGGTATGACTGGGTCAAATGGCAGGATCATTTTGAGTCTTCTAAGGGTTCTCCACACTGTTTTCCATAGTGGCTGCACAAGTTTACATTCCCACCAGCAATGGATGAGTGTTCCCCTTTCCCCACACCCTCTCCAGCACTTGGCATCATTTGTTTTCTTGATCCTAGCCAGTCTTACTGGAGTAAGATGGTATCTTAAGGTGGTTTTAATTTGCATTTCCTTAATTATTAGCGATGTTGAACACTTCTTAAGGTGTTTCTCAGCCATCTCTAATTCCTCCTCTGTGAAGTCTCTGTTCAGATCTTTGCTCCATCTTCTGAGTGATTCATTTGTTTTCTTTCTTCTTTGTTTTTTGAGTAGCTTGTATATTCTGGAAATTAATGCTTTGTCAGATGTATCTGCAGTGAAGGTTTCTTCCCACTCAGTGGATTTTCTCTTCACTTCCTTTATTGTTTCCTTTGATGTACAGAAGCTTTTGAGTTTAATGACATCCCATTTGTCAATTGTCTTCTAAGACATCCCAACACACAGTCACCACTGGCAATAAAATGCCCAAATAGTTGGAGATCGTGGGGGACATTCTCATTCAAACAACCACACATCTATATTATATCATTTTTTTGGTTATATTTTCTTTATTTAAACCCAGATTAATTCGAAGTCTGAAAACCTGTTATGCCACCAAACATTTGCCAGGCATTCTTACTTAAAATAAGATAAATATATGTTTTCCTATATTATTTTGTCCTTAAAATTTCAGTGTCAACCCCTTCTCCAAGAGAGGATGTCCAAGACTAGGTCCTCCCAGCCCTGCATCCTCCCTGGTGATCTTCTGGTTTTTTCCTGACAGACCCTACTCCACAGCCACATTGCTTCAGCTTTGTTGTTCTAAACCAGGCCCTTTACTTAGAAATCATTTGAACTCTGATCCCTATTGCATTTGAGAAGGAACAGAACACAGCCCTTGAAAGTCTGCATCCTTGGAGGCCAACCATGCAATCAACGTTAATTTAGGCAGGAACCTGGAGGAGTTTGGCCCACCTAATTCTAATCCCAAATCCTTAAGTCAATCAACTTCTGTTTGCAAATCAGGGTGTTTCATTCAATCAGAAGGATGCTCCCTGGGTTCTCCTCTCCTGAAGGGGAGAATCCAAGACCCAAAGAGAGCAAAAGATGTATGACCACAAATCTCATGTTTGTCAGCCTGCAGAGACAAAGGCTATGAACTAAGCCTGTAGTTCAGTGGCAGGTGCTGGTTGGAGATGCAAGAGGACCTGAGTTCAGACCACCAGCACTGACAGGATTTTTAAAACGTTCTGTTCTTGCAGAGTACCTGGTTGGATTCCCAGCATCCACATTACATGGTGGATCATGTCCTTAATCCCAGTAATCTGGAGGCAGAGGCTGGTGGATCTCTATGAGTTCCAGGCCAGCCTGGTCTATTGAGCAAGCTCCAGGCAAGCTGGGAATAAAGGGAGACCCTGTCTCAAAGGCTCCAAAAAAAATTCTCTTTTCCCTCTTCTCTACATACACCTTCTACACACACCACACCAGCCTCTGCCATCCAGGAGCCTCTCAGACAGGAGAAAGCAATTCTCTGTCATGATCACTATGAAATAAGGAGTTGAGTTATCAGTGTACCCCAAAATATGACCACTTAGTACACATTGAATAAAATTTTCAGGTCACTTATAAGTACAAAAATGCAGCAGCATGAGGACTGGGTCAACGGACAGACTGCTGTGGTTGAATTCTGCCTAGGACAATAAACCTTTGCAGAGAAAAACTTTGAAGAGACTGAGAGAACGATGCAGGACATGGATAGCAGAGTACAGGATCTGGGTGGGGTGGGAAGAAGGGAAAGGGGGATATGTCTAAATTGAACTGAAAAATGATGTCTGAAATAAACAAAACATCAATAAAAGTGTTACAAAAAAATGTTTCAGAATCTGTAAACCAATGTTGTTTAATATACACATATTTACTTTTACTAAGTCCTAAAACACCATGTATCCTGTAGACAGTGTCTAGGCAAACCTGGGTACTTATTGAACTCACGTCAATTAAATATGCATTAATCGAATATACACCCGTGTCCCTCTCCCACCCCTCCCCCCTTCCCAATTCACCATTTCGGTCCATTTTCTGATGCAGTCTTTCTGTTATTGTTCTTTTATTTTTTTTATTTTTTTAACATAAATTTATTTATATTTTTTTAACAAATCTAGACCTGTATTCCCGCCCATTCCCCCACCCCGCAAGAGCTCATGCATTCTGCCAAACATACTTTTCATCTCTTTCTCAGTCTTTCTCAATATTCTCCATGAGGAATTTTATCAAATTCACCCAAGCTCTTTGGGTGACTGTATGGTCATTAACTTGGGAAACAAACAATTCCTTAAATTAATCATCCTCAAATTCACCCATGCTGTTTTGGGTGCGGTATGTGGTTAACTTGGGAAGAAACTTAATAATTTAAGTTAAATCACCCTACAGGTAAAAGAGAATGCTACACGATGATACTGTACAACAGAAAAATTATAGAGAAAATTTATATGTGCCAATCTCAAAGCCTTTTTATCAAGTAAATCTCTCCCTGGATTTCTCTTCATTCTTTTAAAACAGACATCCCTGGCCAGAACTCTGTCAAGTTGCAACTCAAAGCAGAGTGTTCGGCTTTCTTACCTTCTGCAGAAGGGACTCTGAGAGATGGGGACCAAGGAAGTGTGTTGCCATCCAGACTCTGGAGTGCGGTCACTGAGGCCCAGGGCAGCTGAAATTCAGAGATGAATTAAATTCATAGATCCAGTTAAGGTGACGTCAGTAGCCTCCTTATGCAGGCCTCTGAACCACAGGCAGAGAGACTGAAGTTTGTCTTTCATGTCTCTTCTGAAGGTGTCAGAAAACTAACTGGGATCAGAAGATGGGTCTGAATCCCAACTCTGCCATGTTTTTATTATTATATGATGTTCAACTTGTCTAATTTCTCTTTTCCTCCACTGGTGCAACAGAGCTTACCCTGCGTTTCTTGTTAGATGGCTGCAAAGGCATAGACAATTGGGGAGAATTCAGTATCTTCATTAGAAGAGTGAAAAGCTGCCATCGCTCTGCCTCTCACACAGGCATTTTAGTTTCCTCATCAAGTGGATGTTGTCTCAGATGTAGTAGTTGCCAAGTGGCTGCTGGAACTAAACCAGGCAGGAATGCCAGGCATTCTGCTGGGCATACTCACAGCGTTGCTCTTGAACTAACCATGAAATCTTTTCACCCAACAGGTCACCAGTTCACTGAAACATCAACACTGATATCAGCTGGTTATGAAGTCCCCAAACTTCATGGGGCTTTACCAGAAATGATGGGTGAATGGAATCAGCCATTGTTTCCTTAGCGTCTTGGAAAGCCCTTGGGTCACACTCACCCTGTGGGATTATGGCCGAGGGTTGGAAGGGTACACTAGTTCTTCTTTCACTGTGTCGACTCTTAGAGTGACCAGGGTCCCCACTTCACCCTCAGCTCAACCACTCCCAAAGTGCAGCTTTGAGTCTAGCAGAGTCCTGGGCCTCTAGAAATGGGGAACTTGATCCTTAGAGCCTCTGGGTTGAGCCCAAGGCCTCAGCAGGGAGGAATGGTGTGTTGTTTCTGAGATTTTTTTTGAATGAGGTAGAAGGTTTGACTTTTTTACTCTTTTCAAATAAGAGGCTAAAAAAGAATCTGAACAGAACCAGCTCTTGCCTTACTCACTTTTTAATCAGAATGAATAGCAACATTTGAGATTAGTGGCCTTCAAACTTTGAAAAACAATCTTAACCATGCAGTCAAGCATCTTTCAGAAAGTCTCAAGACTTATTTTCCTCTGTCACTGTTGATTGCCATGATTTTTTGACATATTTGCACTTGATATGTTTATACTGCTAAAAGGACTTGTTCTGGTGGTGGAACAGGTGGGCAGTCACCCCGTCATAATCTTTTTCTTGCTGGTGCTTTCTTTCTGGAAGAGATACTATTACTATTTGACCAATGGCATCTGAAAAGACATGATTGCTCCTGAAGGTGATGAAGTGATGGTCCGGATGTTAAAGCTGATTCCTAAGATGCTGCTGACAACTCCTGGCCTGGAACCTCTGCAGGCCGACCTGAAGTCTGAGAAGGAAAATGACTATTACTACAGCCTCCCGAACAGTATCAGTAAGTCTGGGCTTCAGTGTTCCGGGCTCTGGTGTGGATGGCACTGCCTCTCCTCTCTGTCAGTCAGCTGTGTTGTTGCTGTGATAAAAGGTACCTGGCAAAATCAATTTAAAGGAGGACTGGTTTATTTTGTATCATGGTTTCAGAGTTCTGGGGATGTGTTCAGCTGCCTCTACTGCTTTTAGGCTGTGATGGAGCAGAGCGTCACAGCAGCGACGTGTGGTGAATGGGCCACAGAAGAAAAGCCCAAAAAAACCAACCAATTTTGACTCCTACGATCCAGTGGAATACGTGTCGTGAGTCTGTGTGTCTGGAGTCTGTGTGTTCTCATCTTATGGGAGGAAATTATTTTAAGGAACTTTCTGTGCTAGGAGTAGTGATATAGCCTGAAGCCCTGGCAAGGCCAGGTAGAGGCCAGAGCATCAAGAGTTCCAGCCCATCCTCTGCGACTCAGTGAGTTTGACACCAACCTGTTAACAGGAGACCCTGCATCAAAAACAAAAAGAAAAACAAAACAAAGAATCAGAGACATTCTGGACTGGCAAGATAGCTCAGCACTTACATCACAAGCCTGGTGACAAGGATTGTATCCCTGGGAATCATGTTTGGGGCAGAGAGAGCTGGCAGCCCAGAATTGTCCCAATGTGCCCCAGAAATAAACATCCAATACAGTTATAAATAATAAATAATAAGAACAATTTCCAAACTGCTTCCTTTTTAGTTCTGTGTATGTGATTGCCACCAGTTGCATGTGCCTGTCAGAAGAAAAGATGATGGAGTCAGTTCTCTCCTTCTACCACGTAGGTACTGAGGATAGAATTCAAGTGGTCAGGCTTGGCAGCATGTACTTTACCCACAGAGCCGTATCTTGGCCCTAAAACAACCCTTCCTCTTTTTTTGTCTTTTTGAGGCAGGGTCTCCCCTGTAGCCCCAGGTGTCCTAGAACTCACAGAGATTCTGCTCTCTGCCTCTGGGTGCTAGGGTTAAAGGCTTGCCTCACCAAGCCCGGCTAAAACACTACTTTCTATGACACACTCTTCAGCATTCATCAGCATGTCCTCAGCACCTCAGCCTAACTATCTGCTCTGGCTGGGGAGCTCTGCCTCATGCTTGGTTGTAACTACACTGCAGATGAAAGAACTGATGCTGCCCTTTGTTTCGTTAGAGGTTAAAATGTGGATGTTGCGCTCGTTGGTGGGAGTGCCTCCTAGGATGCACACAGCCCTGAATTTGATGGATCGCCAGGGTGGGAGCTGGGCATGCACATCTTAGAACTCAGGAGGTGAGAATGCGGATCCAAGTCAGGATTTCTTGACTACACGTAGAATTCCAGGCCAGTCTGAGCTGCATGAGAATCTGTCTCAAGACAAAACAAACCACTAAAAACAAAACAACATACAAAAAATGAAAATGGTTATTTAGTTGGTAACAAAGTCTTCAGAGGTTACCTAGCTTGTAAGTCTGCTATGGGACCAGGCACAGACCATTTCAGGGTCCAGCTGCTGAGCTTGACTATCTTCAGAGGCCACACAGTGGATGCTGTCCAGGACTGAGTGGGAAGGGCTCTGTCCCCACATAGTCTCCCCTGGTCAATTTGCTGATCCCTATGAAAGTACACCAGCCAGCCCACTGCATCCTACTGGGTGACATGCAGGGTACAGGGCATGGGGACAGACTGATGCCTGTGCTCCCTTCTTCATCACAGTCTCTTCAAAAGGACTGAGCACTCTAAGTGTGCTCCTGTCTCTATTTGCTCCTCAAGCACTCAAGTGAGGATCAGTGGACCTGATGGACAACTGTCACTGGCCTTGTCCTCAGAGCAAGCCCAGGGTTGGAGGACCCCTGAGTGACCTAGCCCAGCGGGGAAGATGTCTGGTAGTGTAGGCTCCTCCCAATACACCTAGCAGGCTCCTACTTCCCAAATCCATCTGGGCCTGAATCTTTCATCTTCCCCTAAGGATCTTCTCTGCCCCTCTTCAAGTGAGTTTGACCAATGACCAGGTCCTGCCAACCCTGCACCCTCCCTGGTGATCATCTGTGTCCATCCTTCTCCTGAGTGACTGTACGTCACAGCAACAGTGCTTCACCTTTCTTGTTCTAAACCAGGCCCTTTACTTAGAAATCATTTGAACCCTGATCTCCATTGCAATTGAGAAGCAACAGGACAGGACCCCAGAAGGGATGCTTCGTAGGCAGACCCTGTGCCAACCATGCCATCAAAGCTAGTTTAGACAGGAATTTGGAGGAGTTTGGCAGACCTCATTCTATTTTTTTATTTATTTTTTGTTTGTGTTTTGGTCTTTTTTACACAGTATCTCCCTGAAGCCCCAGCTTTTCTAGAGCGATGTAGCCCAGGATGGACTTGAACTCACAGTTATCAACATGCCTCTGCCTCCCAAGTGCTAGGATTAAAGGTGTGTGCCACCTCACCTGGCTGGCAGACCTAATTCTAATCCCAAAACCTTAAGTCAATCAACCTCTAATTTCAAATCAGGGTGGGTCTCATTCAATCAGATGGATGCTCCCTGGGTTTTCTTCTCTTCGGGGGAGATTCCAAGACCCATGGAGAGCAAAGATTGTCACCACAAATCTCAAGTTTGTCAGCCTGCAAAGACAAAGCTCTGAGCTGATGCTGTAATTTGGTTGTAGGGTGCTGGTTGAAGAGGCAAGAGTCACATGGTTGAATGCCCAGCACTGACAGGATATTTAAAAAGGGCATGGTAGTGCATGCCTTTAATCTTAGCACTTGGGAGGCAGAGGCATGTGGATCTCTAAGGGTTCAAGTCCACCCTTGTTTACATAGTGAGCTCCAGGCCAGCTGGGGCTAAAACAGGAAGACCCTGATTCAAAAAGACAAGTTCAGTTTTCAGGGATGGAGAGATGGTTCAGCAGTTTAGAGTGCTGACTGCTCTTTCAGAGCACTCAGGTTCAATTCGCAGCACACACAATACAGCTAAGAACCATCTTTAAGGCAGCCTGGTGGTACTCACCTTTAATCCTAGCAATCGGGAGGTAGAGACAGGCAGATATCTGTGAGTTCAAGGCCAGCCTGGTCTACTGTATTAGTCACTTTTCTGTTGCTGTGATAAAACACTGTATTAGTCACTTTTCTGTTACTGTGATAAAACACCATGACCAAAGGAACTTATAAAAGGAAGAGTTTATGATTGATGGTTCCAGGGAAACAGAGTCCATTGTGTCAGGACGCATGGTGGCTGTGGCTGGAGCAGCAAGCTGAGGGTCACATCTCCCAATGAGCACAGGAAGCAGAGAGAGCAACTGGAGACAAGGGTTGTTAAACTCACTAACCCTGCCTGCCCAGTGACAAACTTCCTCTAGACAGCCACACCTTCTAAGACCTCCAAGACAGTGCCACCAACTGGAGACAAATGTCTGAATACTTAAAGCCTATGGGGGACAATTTTTCAAACACCCACATTCCACTCCCTGGCCCCCATAGGCTCCTGACCATATAAATGCAAAATGCATTTAGTCCACCTTAAAAGTCCCCATAGTCTTTACCAGTTTCATGCCATTCAAAAGTATACAGTCCAAAGTCTCTTCTAGACCCGGCCAATCTCCAAAAGAAACTCCTGTAAAAATCAAAAGACAAACTACATACTCCCAATGTACAGTGAACTGAATACACATTCCCATTTCAAAAAGNGGTTGACTGTTTGAGCAGAGTCAACTGTTTCCTCGGTTCTTCTGCTGCAGTCCTTTCTGTTGTTGTTGTGTTGTTGTTTGTCTGTTTCCAATATCATTACGAACAAAACTGCTTTGGCAAAAGCTCATGGGGCCCTGCACAAGAAATACTTACAATAGGTAATTGGCCTAGACTTAGCACACAGATGAGGGATACCATTCGTCGTTTGTTTTTTGGGACGTGTTACCTTCATCAGCTATGTTGTCTCTAGCTCCGCCATTTTCATGCAAAGCTTGAATGTCATCTTTCTTTCGTTTGATAGAACTTCCATTGTGTAGAATGTACCACTTTTCTTACTCCACTCGTCAGTGAGGCATTTAGGTTGGTTCCAGCTCCTTGCTATTGTGAAGAGAGCTGCAATAAAACATGGCCCGTGCACTGTGTCTCTGTGGTGGTGTGAGGTCTTGAGGTACATGCCAGGAGTGTGTGATGGGCGGGGTGGGCAAGTTCATTCCACGTCTTCCAAGGGGTTCCTCACCTGCTTTCCATAGTGGCTGTACGAGTTTCACATTCCCACCAGCAGTGGATGAGTGTTCACCTTTCCCACAACCTCTCCAGCACTTGGTATCATTTGTTTTCTTGATCCTAGCAGTTTATTGGGTAAGATGATATCTTAAAGTGTGTTTCATTGCATTTCCTTAATGGATATGTGATGTTGAAGGCGTTCCTGAGGTGTTTCTCACATTTCTACTATTCCGCACTTGTGAAGTCTCTGTCAGTTCTTTGCTTCCATTATTGAGTGGGTCATTTTTTTTCTTTGTCTTTGTTTTTGTAGTTTATATATTCTGGAAATCATGCTTTGTCGATGTATCTGTAGTGAAGGTTTCCTCCCACTCGTGGGATTTCTCTGGATAAAAATGGTAATGCATCTAGTAAATGAAATAAATCGCTGTTGTCCACAATTTGCTTTATTGACAAAAACTGTAAACAAAAAAAAAAAAAGTTCTAAAAGGAGAAAAAAAAAAATAAGAGTGCCGATTGCTTTGAAGCGGGACCCGGAATTCAATCCCCAGCACCCACATGACGTTGAGACTGAGAAACATCTTTTTAAGCAGGTTATGTTGCCCAAGCCTTAAATTCTAGCATTTGGGAGACAGAGGGCGGCAGGCAGTATCTGTTGAGTTAAGGCCAGCCTGGTCTACTGGGTGGTTTTCAGGCCAGCTGGGGCTATAGGGAGACCCTGAGAATCGTCTTTAACTCCAGTTCCACGGGAATTGACCCCCTCTTCTGACCTCCACAGCATTGCATGACACGGGTGCACAAGCCTACCTGCGACAGGAATTCAACAATAAAAATGACAATTAAATTGGGTGCTGGAGAGTATGGATTGGCCTGGCGGTTAGAGCGGGCCCCCACCGCTCTTGCAGAGGACACCGGGTTCGATCCCCAGAGCAACACATGGCTGCCAAGAACTCTGAAAATCCAATTCCAGGAGACAAACTCCCAGTTCAGGGAATCGTAGACCCTCTTACTTAACCCCGCGGCATTGCCGACAGGGTGCAGACCTGCATGCACGACAGTACCTTCATACACATACGGATGAACTAACTAAAATTCAAAAAATAAATAAATAAAATTATCTGGGTGTGGCAACGCCTTTGTCCTAGCACTTGGGAGGCCGATGGCAGGTGGCTACTTTGTGAGTTCAAGGCAGCCTCGGTCTACATAGTGATTCAAGACGCCAGAGCTCTCAGGAGACCTGTCTCAAAAAGACCTCAAAATAAATAAATAATATTAATTAATTAATTAAATTTAAATAAAAAAATGTTGCCTGGGCTGGTACGATGGCTCACTGGTTACAGCACTCACTACTTTGGGCAGAGACTTGGTGTTTGATTCCCGGAGGACCCATGGTACTAGGACCATCATTAAGCAAGGGATGTTTGCCCATCGCCTTTAATCCCTAGCATTGGAGAGCAGAGGCAGGCAGATCTCGTGAGTTCAAGGCCCAGTCTGTCTACTGATGGATTTTCAGGCCGCTGGGGCTATAGGGCACCGCGTCTCAGAAAAAAAATGTTGCCCTGTCCCAGTTATTTACTCAACACAGCCCAGTGATGAGACTATGTAGATGTATATAATTCCTAAATTAACAAGGATTAATTTTCTTCTTTTTTTTTTTTGGTCTTTTGAGACAGGGCTCCCTTTAGTCCCAACTGGCACTGGAGCTCACTATGTAGACCAGGCTTGCCTTGAACTCACAGAGATCCCCTGCCTCTGATCCTGAGTGCTGGGAATAAAGGCCGTGGCCACCACCCCAGCTAAAAAATTTTTCTTAGAAAAAGTTTTGCTCTGTATAATGTTAGGCCCCAATTTCTAGAAATCCTCCTGCCTCAGCTACACTAGTGATGGATTAAAGTAAACCTTACTCTGTCATCCACCTTACTCACATATCTAGGGTGTGTCTGAATAAATGACATCCACCAGCTATATAAAGAAACCAGACCAACACAGAGTTCAGAGACTTCTAGGAGGTCCCGGAGTTCACATCTTTCTCCTCTGTGCACTGAGGACTCTGCTGATCCATCAGGACAGCATCAGCTCTGGTTCCCAGACCACTGTGGACTAGAACGCAGCTCAGAGTGAAAATGGAGGTAAGTCAGATGGAGTTCCTGTTCTGAACCTTTGCATTATGGTGCTTCTCAACTCTTTGGTACTTGTTGGGTGAGTTGGATATTTGTGAGACAGAGTTTTGCTATGTATGAGGCTCAAGCCAGCCTTGAACTAGCTCTGCAACACTGGCTGATCCCCAACACCCAGTGACCCTCCTACGTCTGCCTCCTGGTCCCCAGAATTCCAGACCTAATCCCAATTCCCAGTTTCTCCTTTTCTTAGCTACCACACTAGCTCTAGGATTTCTTTTATTCTTTCGTTTAGTGTCTTTTTTTGTCTGTTTGAGCAGGATGTCCTTGTAGCCTCAGCTGTCTGGAACTCAATGTAGACCAGGTTTGCTTTAAACTCACCAGAGATATCGCTGCCTCTGACACCAAGTGCTGGGATTACAGAGGCATGGGTCACCATGCCAGGCAGTTAAAACACGGGAAATAATGGGGGAGGCAAAGGCCATTTGTTACTGACACCACTTTCCCATTAAATATTGAATGCAAGTGTTGAATTATAAGTATACCCCATAATATGCACATTAGTACACATTTATTAAAAAAGTCATGACTTTAATCCCAGTAACTCCACGTAGAGGCAGGCAGATCTCTTTGAGTTCAAGTCCAGTGGTATACATAGTGAGTTTCAGACGACTGGCCCACAAGAAGACTGATCTCAGAAATAAAAATATCATGTGTTTTCTTATAGGGCCTATAACATATGTGAAATTGAGGATTGTGATACCTCCAGCATTGCTCCTTCTCTTAAGGGCTATTTGAGCTACTTAGAGTTTTTTTTTTTCTATTTCCATATAATTTTGGTCTTTTTAGACCAAAACCCTAGTTTCCCTATGGCCCCAGCGATTGGAACATCACTCTGTAATCAGGCTGTCTTGAACTCACCAGAGATCCCCCTGCCTCCGAGTGCTAGGATTAAAGGTGTGGGATACTTACCCACCTTAAAGATGGTTCTTCGCCACTATGGGTGCTGGGAATGGCACCAGGCATCTCTACAAGTAGCAGTCAACTGTTCTTAACCCTGAGACATCACTCCCAGTCTCCAATTCAAGTCATTATAAGTAAAATAAGAATGTTTCCTTGTCCCAGTTATTAACAAAAGGGAGGAATAGAGGCATAGTGAGGAAATACTGGACAAAACAAGACCAAAAACCAACAGGGCAAACACCAAGCCCAGTAGCTCCATGTGCAACTTCTGGAACTTGACTTCCAAAGGGCTTAGATGGTTCAGCTCTTCCAGCTTTGCTTGCAACATACATCTCTTTCTTAGGCTGGTACCACTCCCTGTATGCAGCTCTCCTTGGCAAATATCTCACAGGTCTGGCATCTCGAAAGTCTTCCTGGGGTATCCACTGCCAACCAGGCTTCACATTCACAGCTCTATGCCAGCTGGAGCTATAGGGAAACCCTGACTCAAAAAAACAACCACAAAAGCTACCCCTATGATCCTTCCTCCAATCCAACATTTCTCTCCCACAGAACCTGGGAATTTCCTCTCATGAATCTTTCCTGTGCAAAAAAATTTAAAAAATATTCAGTTCTCTCTCTTCTCATACTGAATATTTTCTGTGTGTATGTTTGTGTGTGTCTTTTTTGAAACAGACTCCGTATATAGATAAGGCTGGTGGTGAACTCAGAATTGCCTGCCTACCTACCAAGTCCTGCGATTGAAATCCTGCACCACAACCTCAGGAAGACCATGAATATTTTATGAAGTACCAGAAGAGAAGCTCAAAGACTCCAAACCCTAAGAAATGATAAGGAAGTTGAATGTGAAATTATGCATTTAATACTAGCCCTGATTGGGTGGAGGCCAGAATATGTGGAGTCAGCCTGGGCTACCCAGTGAGACTTTAAGTGTAAAACAGAGGAAATAATGGGTGTGAGGCAAAGGCCATTTGTTACTGACACCACTTTCCACATTACATATTGAATGCAGGTGTTGAATTATCAGTATACCCCATAAATATGCACAATTAGTACACATTCATTAAAACCCCAAAAGTCATGACTTTAATCCCAGTACTCTCCACGTAGAGGCAGGCAGATCTCTGTGAGTTCAAGTCCAGTGTGGTATACATAGTGAGTTTCAGGCCACCTGGCCCACAAGGAGATGGGTATATACATGTGATATCTTGACTTCTTCTTTGAGTCTTGTGGTAGTTCCAGTTTTCATTGTATCTGATCTCAGAATCTGGTGTATCTGGTGGCTCAGTAGTTTGCACTCCCACCAGCAGGGACTAAGGGTTCTTCCCTCTTTACACCTTTACCTGCATTTGTTTTCTTGATGGTAAGCACTCTGCGTAGCGTGAGAAAGAAGCTCAAACCAACTGTAATTTCCATTTTCTTATGGCTAAGAATGTTAAATATTTTCAAATTATTTCTTGGCCAGCTCATCTTTTGGGAACTGTGTAGTTCATTCACTAGTCCTTTCATTCCTTGGGTGATTTGCTTTTTGTCTGTTATTTTTCAAAGTTCTTTATATATTGTATACATTGATCCCCTCTTTGATTATCAGCCAGCAATGATTTCTTCCCATTCTGTTAGCTATCTCGTCACTTTACTGATTGCTACACAGGAGATTTTACTTGTTTTTATTTTATGTGTATGAGTGTACTGTCTGCATGTAAGTAGATGCAATCATGTCTTGCAATGCTGCGGAGGTCAGAAGAGGGTGTTGGATTTCCATGGAACTGGAGTTAAAGATGGTTCTTAGCCACCATGTGGGTGCTGGGAATCAAACCCAGGTCCTCTGCAAGAGCAGTTGATGCTCTTAACCACTGAGCTATCTCTCCAGCTCCCTGGAGATTTTAAATTGTATGCATTCCCATCTGTCTGTACTTGGGATTATTTCCTATGTGAATAGAATAATTTCAAACTGAGATTTGCCTATATCTGGAAGAGTTTTCCCCTAGGAATTTCAAAGTTTCAGATCTTATATTAAGGGATTTGATGGATTTGGAAATGATTTATTTATTTATTTATTTATTTATTTATTTATTTATTTGGAAACCTTTTTTAAAATAGTAAAGATATGGAACTAATTTCATTTGTCTACATAAGAAAACATGATTGTCCCAGAACTATTGTTAAAGATGCTGTCTTTTCTACAATGCATGTTTTATTTTACATTACTTTTGTACAATTAGGTGGGTGTGGCTGTTGGACTTGTTTCTCGGTCTCATATTTTATTCCTGTATTAGTCACTTTTCTGTTGCTGTGATAAATCCACCATGAACAAGGGAACTTATAAAAGGAAGAGTTTATTTGAGCTTACGATTGATGGTTCCAGGGAATTAGAGTCCATTGGGGCAGGAAGCATGGTGGCAGGGGCTGGAGCAGCAAGCCGAGGTTCACATCTTGCAAAGGCACAGGAAGCAGAGAGAGACTGGAGACACAAGGCCTGTTGAACTCACTAAGCCTGCCCCCAGTGACATACTCCTCCAGCATGGCCACACCTTTTAAGACCTCCAAGAACAGTGCTAACAACTGGAGACTTAATACTTAAAGTCTGAATACTTAGAGCCTATGGGGGGACACTCTCATTCAAACCACCACATTCCACTCCCAGCCCTCACAGGCTCCTGACCATATAAAATGCAAAATGCATTTAGTCCAACCTTAAAAGTTCCAGTAGTATTTACCAGTCTCAATTCTATTCAAAATCTATAGTCCAAAATCTCTTCTGAGACACAAGCCAATCTCTTAACTGTAAGCTCCTGTAAAATCAAAAGGCAAATTACATACTCCCAAAGTACAGTGGAACTGAATACACATTCCCATTCCAAAAGGGAAGAATAGAGGCATAGTGAGGAAATACTGGACCAAAACAAGACCAAAAACCAGCAGGGCAAACGCCAAGTCCAGTAACTCCATGTGCAACTTCTGGGACTTGACTTCCAAAGGGCTTTGATGGCTCAGCACTTCCAGCTTTGATTGCAACATACATGTCTTTCTTAGGCGGGTACCACTCCCTGTATGCAGCTCTCCTTGGCAAATATCTTACAGGTTTGGCATCTCGAATGTCATCTTGGGGTCTCTGCTGCCAAGCAGACTTCACATTCACAGCTTCATGCAATGGCCTATCAGGGCATTCTTTCTGCAGTGAGGACCCTGCTACACTCTGCCTGGCCTCAGCTCTCTGAAACCATAGAGGAAGAACTGATGACCCCTTCACTCTTGCAAACTTCATGCTTCTAAAGCCAGCACCACCTGAATTAAACTGCCAAGTTTGGGATGGACCCTGGCCTATTTCAACCACATTTGCAACTTTTCTCTGCTCTGAACTTCTTGGAGCAGAAAACCCTTTCAGTATTTTCCTTTCAAAAGTTGGAGGATTAGCTGGGTGTGATCTTGCCCAGAAGGTAATATTTCTGTTGTTTACTTGTAAATCTCGAGGCCCCTCCTTAGTCACTTTAATCTCACTTTTTCCATTGTTTACTTGTAAATAGCTAGGCCTCTCTTTAATCACTTTAATCTCCTTATGAAAGGGAGCCTCTCCTTCGCATGCCTTGGCCCCACCTTTAATCTTCCTAGTGCAGTTTTTCAGATCCAAACTGTACATTCTGCATTTCTTTCTGCCCCATCTGCTCTTTTTCACTGTAGATCTGTACAATATTCACCATTAATAGCCACACCACCATTTCTACATTAGGCTGTCTTGAAATATCCTCTGCCAAAGACATTAGTCCATTGCTTTTCAACTTAGCATCAGGCAAGCATTTGGGCTGTGGGCAAATTGCTGCCAGACTCTTTATCAAAATATCCCAGTTGCTGCCTAAGTCTTTATTTTCCTCTGGAACTATATTTTTTGCAGCAATGCTTTATTTCAGGCTTCTACTAGAATGGCCCCTTAAGCTCTGCTTACAGTAGTCAACAGCTTTTCTAGCCCAAAGTTCCAAAGTCTTCCACATTTCACCATACGGCCACATGGTCAGGTTCTTCCCAGCCAACAGCCCAATCTCTGGTACCAAATAACTGTATTAGTCACTTTTGTTGCTGTGATAAATCCACCATGAGCAAGGGAACTTATAAAAAGAAGAGTTTATTTGAGCTTACGATTGATGGTTCCAGGGAATTAGAGTTCATTGTGGCAGGAAGCATGGTGTCTGGGGCTGGCAGCAAGCCGAGGTTCACATCTCGAAATAGGCACAGGAAGCAGAGAGAGACTGGAGACCCCAGGGCTTGTTGAACTCACTAAGCCTGCCCCCAGTGACATACTTCCTCCAGCATGGCCACACCTTCTAAGACCTCCAAGAACAGTGCTACCAACTGGAGACTTAATACTTAAAGTCTGAATACTTAAAGCCTATGGGGGGACACTCTCATTCAAACCACCACAATTCCCTTAGTCTGTGTGCCCTTTTGTGTCAGTATCATGTTTTTTTCTTCCAATGGGCCTTTACCATAATGTGAAATTGAGGATTGTGGTACCTCCAGTATTGCTCCTTCTCTTAAGGGTTATTTGAGCTATTTAGAGTTTTTACTGCTTCCATATAATGTAGGTGTTTTTGAGGCAGGGACTCACGTTAGTCCTAGCTAGCCTAGAGCTCACTGTGTAGACCAAGCTGGCCTTAAACTCACAGAGATCCACCTGCCTCTGCCTCCCAAGTGCTTGGATTATAGGTGTGTACCACTATGCCCAGATAAACTTTATGGTTGTGTTTTTCTCATTCTATGAAGAATGCCATTGGGGTTTGATGGGGATTGCATTGACTCTGTAGATTACACTTGGCAGTGTAGCCATTTTCACAGTATTAATTTTACAATTAATTTTACTGGTCCATGAGCAGGGGGAGGTTTTCTACATTCTCCTGTCTTCTTCAGTTTCTTCCTTCAGTGTCTTCAAGTTTCCCTTGTACAGATCTTGCACCTCCTTGGTTAGGTTTGTTCCTAGGTATTTTGTTTTATTTTTTGAAGCTGTTATGAGTGGGATTTGTCCCCTGGCTTCTTTGACAATGAGTTTGTTATTGGTACACAGAAACTCTACTGATTTGGGGTGTTTATTGTGTATTCTTCTACTTGCCCAGAGTGTTTCATCATCTAAGAGTTTTCTGGTGGCTCCTTAAGGGCTTTTAGAATAAGGGATCATGTCTTCTGCAAAGAAGGATCATTAGAAATCTTTCTTCTAGTTATTTCTTTGTCCAACTTTTTGTGATGCTTGTGGTTCTGGGGATTGAACTCATGGCCTTGCATGTGCTAGTCAAGTGCCCTACACTGCACTATAGTCTCAGCCCCCTCTTACTTTTTGTGATGCTTTGCAGGTATACTGATATTCTTCAATCTCTTTTCAGATTGTTTAGTAAATGATACATGAAGAACTGGTATTTAAGTGTTTTGTATCATTTGGGTAGATCTATCAACACTATTTTTTTTTTTAAAATCTTTTAAATTTTATTATTTTATGTGTATGAATGCATTGCCTCCCTTTGTGTAATTACACCTAAGTAGACCTATGTTGTACAGTGCTTGCAGAGGACAGTAAAGGGCACTGGATCCCTGCAAAGGGAGTTAAGAACAGTTGTTAGCCCCCATGTACATGTGGTCCTCCACAAGAGCAGCCAGTGCTCCTAACAACTGAGTCATCTGTCCAGCCCCATCAATACTAATTTGAAAGTGAAATGGTGAAAGTATCTTGTTCTTGGCCTTGGGGGAAACAGTTTTAGTCTTTAGCTCTGGATTATGATGTCAACTCCAGAGTTTTCATAGTTGGCCTCAATTATGTTGAAGAAATTTTCTTCTGTTCTTAATTTTCTAAGTCTGCTTGTTAGAAAAATGTATTCTAATTATTGTTCCCTATTATTCTATTAATGTACTCTGTTGTTTGTTGGTGGTGGTTTTCTTTTGTTTCTGAACAGAGTTTCACTATGTAACCAGGGCCAGCCTAGAACTCATGATCCTTCTGCCTCAGCCTCCCAGGGACTGAGACTGCAGGCGTGAACTTCCATCCATGGCTTCCTCTTTACATTGGTTTTTACATGTTGAACCTCCAATAGACCTTCCTTATTTCCTTTCTTTCTTCCTTCCTTCCTTTCTTTCTTTCTTTCTTTCTTTCTTTCTTTCTTTCTTCTTTCTTTCTGAGACAGCATCTTCCTATATCTCCAGCTAGACCAAATCTCCCTACATTGACCAGCTGCCCATGAACTCACAGAGATCTGCCTGCCTCTGCCTCAAAAGTGATGGGGAGGGCTGGAGAGCTGATGCAGCCATTAAAGTCTCAGGCTCACAACCAAAAGTGCTGGGGATAAAGTCATGGGCCACCAAGCATTGATTAACCTCCCCTAGCATTTCAAAGATAAAGCTTAATAGGACATTATATTTTTCTCATGTGTTGCTGGATTTGGTATACTAGGATTTCAAAAAAAGATTTATTCCATTTTTATTTGGCATATGTGTGTGTGTGTATGTGTGTGTGTGTGTGTTTAGAATCTGGGTGAGTATATGCCAGGGTATGCTAACAAGGCCAGAGACAGGGTCATAGCCCTAGATCTGGAGTTACAGGCAGTTTTGGGTGTTCCTAACTGAACACGGTCCTCTGGAAGAGCAGTAGGTAGTCTTAACGGCTGAGACATCTTGCAAACCCTACCCTACATTTGGTTGAGTTTTATCAGCATTGTCCATGAAGGACATTGGTCTACACTTCCCTTTTCTGTCATGTCCTTTCTGGCTTTCTTGTTAGGGTGATTCTGGTTTCATGGAATGAACTGGGACATGCTGCTCCCTCTTCTTCAATAATTTGGAGGATTCTGAATTTTTCTTTGCTGTCTTTAAATATTTTGCAGAATTCACCAGTCGATCCATCTTATTCTGGCTTTTCTTTGTAAAGATAATTTAAATTCCTCTTTAATTCCTTGCTTGCTAGGATGCTGTCTAGTTTTCCTAGGTTTCTTTGGCTAGTCTTGGTTGTATGAAGATTTAGGAATATGCCCATTTTCCTGTTGTATTAGTCACTTTTCTGTGGCTGTGGTAGAATCACCAAGACCAAAGGAACTTATAAAAGGAAGAGTTTATTTGAGGTTATGATTCCAGGGGAATGGTCCATAGTGGCAGGGAGGCATGGTGGCAGGCAGTGCCAAAGCAGGAGGAGAAAGCAGAGGTTCTCATCTTCAGGCAGGCACAAGAAGCAGAGAGAGACTGGAACTGGCAAGGCTTTTTGAAATCTTTAAAGGAGACATGCTTCCTCTCACCTGGCCACAGCTTCTAAGATGTCCCAACACAGTGCTACCACTGGGAATAAAATGTCCAAATAGTTGGAGCTTGTGGGGGACATTCTCATTCCAACAAAAACACATCTATATTGTATCATTTGTGGATTATATTTTCTTTATTTAAACCCAGATTAACTCAAAGTCTGAGAACCTGTTAAGCAACCAAATGTTTGCCAGGCATTCTTATTTCAAATAAGATAAGTATATATTTTCCTATATTATTTTGTCCTTAAAATTTCAGTGTCAGAGGACAACTTGTCAAAATTAGTTCTCTCCTTCCACCGTGTGGTTCCTGGGGACCACATGGGAAAACCCAGGATTCACTTGGGCCTAGATCTAATGAACATGCTCTGAGGGGCTTCTTTGGATCCCCTTCTCCAAGAGAGCATGTCCAAGACTAGGTCGTACCAACCCTGCATCCTCCCTGGTGATCTTCTGGTTTTCTCCTGACAGACCCATTCCACAGCCACACTGCTTCAGCTTTGTTGTTCTAAACCAGGCCTTTTACTTAGAAATCATTTGAACTCAGATCCCTATCCATTTGAGAAGGAACAGGACACGGCCCTTGAAGTTCTGCATCCTTGCAGGCCAACCATGCAATCAAAGCTAATTTAGGCAGGAACCAGGAGGAGTTTGGCCCACCTAATTCTAATCCCAAATCCTTAAATCAATCAGCTTCTGTTTGCAAATTAGGGTGGGTCTCATTCAATCAGAAGGTTGCTTCCTGGGTTCTCCTCTCTTGAAGGGGAGAATCCAAGACCCAAAGAGGGCAAAAGATGTACCACCAGAAATCTCACATTTGTCAGCCTGCAGAGACAAAGGCTCTGAACTGAGCCTGTAGTTCAGTGGCAGGTCCTGGTTGGTCCTGGTTGGAGATGCAAGAGACCCTGTGTTTAGACCACCAGCACTGACAGGGTTTTTAAAATGTTCTGTTCTTGCAGAGTACCCAGGTTGATTCCCAGCATGCACTTGGCAGCTAAGAACTGTCTTTAGTGCTGGGTGTGGTGGATCACGCCCTTAATCCCAGCAATCTGGAGGCAGAGGCTGGTGGATCTCTGTGAGTTCAAGGCCAGCCTGGTCTGTAGAGCAAGCTCTAGGCAAGCTGGGAATAATGGAAGACCGTCTCAAAAACTCCAAAAAAAAAGTTCTGTTCTCCCTCTTCTCTACATACAACTTCTACACACACCACACCAGTCACTGCCATCCAGGAGCCTCTCAGGCAGGTGAAAGCCATTCTCTGTCATGATCATTATGAAATCCACCTCCTCCATCCTAAATCATTCAAAGGACATTCCTGGTCCTTTGCATAGGAACTGCTGCTTTTGCATTGAGGGAATTTGGACCCCAGAAAGCCTTGGACAGTCACTAGGACCAAGTTGAGCTCTCATTATGTTCAGCAAAATCAGCCAGACACAGAAAAACAAATATCACATGTTCAGACATTGGTAGAAGCTGAAATAGTCAGCCCTAGGTCACACTGTGCTGGAGGCTGGGATGTGTCCAGGGAAAGTGAACAGAGGAGGAAGAGAGAGCTTGGTTAAAGTAACAACACAAATGGGAAAATGCTCTAGCACTCTATCCCAGTGGGCAGAACTGTCATATATCACAATATAGAGTATGTGGGATTTTTCAGACAGGATCTTCCTGTCTGGCTTTCATGGCTTTCATGGAACTGGGAATGGAGATCAGCAGGGCCTTGAACTCAGAGAACTCCCTGCCTCAGCCTCCCAAGTGCTGGGATGAAAGCTGTGCACCACCACGCCCAGAAACAACGTGAGTAGTTTATGAAGAACCAGAAGACAAGTTCCAAGACTCCAAACCCTGTGAAGTTGGGTGTCTTTTCATCTACTGCTGTGGAAGTTGAGGACAGAGGATAAGGAGCTGAGTTATAACTCTACCCCCAAAATATGAACACTTAGTACACATTGAATAAAATTGTCAGGTCATTCATAAGTACAAAAATTGCAGCAGCATGAGGACTGGGTCAACGGACAGACTGCTGTGGTTGAATTCTGCCTAGGACAATAAACCTTTGCAGAGAAACACTTAGGAGAGACTGAGAGAAAGATGCAGGACATGGATGGCAGAGTACAGGAACTGCAGTGGGGTGGGAAGAAGGGAAAGGGGGATATGTCTAAATTGAACTGAAAAATGATGACTGAAATACACAAAACATCAATAAAAGTATTAGCAAAAAAATGTTGCCTGGCTGGAGAGATTGCCTAGCAGTTAAGAGTGCCAACTGCTCTTGCAGAGGACCCGGATTCAATCCCCAGCACCCACATGATGGCTGAGAACCATCTTTAACTCCAGTTCCAGGGGAATCCACACCCTCTTCTGACCTCCGCAGCATTGCACCACACAGGTTCACAAACCTACGTGCAGACAGTACACGTAAAAATAAATAAAATTAAATTAAAAATGTTGCTGTGGGCTGGACAGATGGCTCACTGGTTAAGAGCACTGACTGCTCTGACAGAGGACTGGTGTTTGTTTCCCAGCACCCACATGGTAGCTAAGAACCATGTTTAAACAGGGTATGTTTACCCATGCCTTTAAACCTAGTATTTCGGAGACAGAGGCAGGCAGATCTCTGTGAGCTCAAGGCCAGCCTGGTCTACTGAGTGGTTTTCAGGCCAGCTGGGGATATAGGGAGACCCTGTCTCAGAAAAAAATGTTGCCTGTCCCAGTTATTTACACCACAGCCCAGTGATGAGACGAGGTAGATGTATATAATTCCTAAATTACCTAAGGATTAAATTTTTTTCTGTATTTTTGTTCTTTTTGAGACAGGGTCTCCCTTTAGTCCCAACTGGACTGGAGCTCACTATGTAGACCAGGCTGTCCTTGAACTCACAGAGATCCCCTGCCTCTGTATCCTGAGTGCTGGGATTAAAGGCATGGGCCACCACACCCAGCTAAAATTTTTTTCTTTAAGAAAGAGTTTTGCTCTGTATAATGGTTAGGCCCCAGTTTCTTAGAAATCCTTCTGCCTCAGCTACACTAGTGATGGGATTAAAGTATACACCTTACTCTGTCATCTACCTTACTCCTGTATCTAGGGTGTGTCTGAATAGAAGACATCCACCAGCTATATAAGAGACCAGACCAACACAGAGCTCAGAGACTTCAAGGAGGTCCCAGAGTTCACATAGTTCTCTCCTCTGCACTGAGGACTCTGCTGATCCATCAGGACAGCATCAGCTCTGGTTCCCAGACCACTGTGGACTAGAACGCAGCTCAGGAGGGAAAATGGAGGTAAGTCAGATGGAGACCCTGTTCTGAACCTTTGCATTATGGTGCTTCTCAACTCTTTGGTACTTGTTGGGTGAGTTGGATATTTGTGAGACAGTTTCGCTATGTATGAGGCTCAAGCCAGCCTTGAACTAGCTCTTCAACAGTGGCTGATCCCCAACATCCAGTGATCCTCCTACATCTGTCTCCTGAGTCCCAGAATTCCAGACCTAATCCCAATTCCCAGTTTCTCCTTTTCTTAGCTACCACACTAGCTCTAGGACTTCTTTTATTCTTCTTTAGTGTCATTTCTTTGTCTGTTTGAGGCAGGATGTCTTGTAGCCTCAGCTGTCTGAAATCACTATGTAGACCAGGTTGGCTTTAAACTCACAGAGATCTGCCAGCCTCTGACTACCAAGTGCTGGGATTACAGAGGTATGGGTCACCATGCCAGGCAGTGTAAAACACAGGAAATAATGGGTGAGAGGCAAAGGTCATTTGTTACTGACACTCCTTTCCTCATTACATATTGCATGCAAGTGTTGAGTTGTAAATATACCCCATAAATATGCAAAATTAGTACACATTTATTAAAATTTTATAAGTCATGCCTTTAATCCCAGTACTCCACAGGCAGAGGCAGGCAGATCTCTGTGAGTTCAAGTCCATCTCAGAATACTTAGTGAGTTTCAGGCCAGCTGGCCCTAAAATAAGACTGTGTCTCAGAAAAAAAAATTATCATGTGTTTTTCTTACTATGGGCCTATACCATAATGTGAAATTGAGGATTGTGATGCCTCCAGCATTGCTTAAGTGTATATGAGGTACTTAGACTTTTTTCTGTTTCCATATAATTTTGGTCTTCTTGAAACAGGGTCTCCCTATAGCCCCAGCTGGCTTGGAAATCACTCTGTAGACCAGGCTGGCCTTGAACTTACAGAGATGCCCTGCCTCTGCGACCCGAGTGCTAGGATTAAAGGTGTGGGCTATATTACCCACCTTAAAGATGGTTCTTATCTGCTATGTGGGTGCTGGGAATGGAACCCAGGTCCTCTACAAGAGCAGTCAGTGTTCTTAACCACTGAGACAACCATCCAGCTCTAAAAGTCATTTATAACTACAAAAAGTGTTTCCTTGTACCAGTTATTAACTCAAATTACAGCCCAGATAAGGGGCCACCCAGATGTTTATAACTATTAAATTGCCTAAGGTTTAATTTTTTTTTCTTGGGGCTGGAGAGATGGCTCAGTGATTAAGAGCACCAACTGCTCTTGCAGAGGACCTGGGTACGATTCCCAGCACCAATATGGTGGCTAAAAAGTGTCTTTCACTCCAGTTCCAGGGAAATCTGATGCCGTCTTCTGACCTCTGCATCATTGCACGACACGGGTGCACCAACCTGCATGCAGACAGTATGCTCATACAAATAAAATATAATAAATAAATAAAAACTGCATAATTTTTCTTTTGTCAAAATTGTTGCTTTGGAGACTATGTATGTTCCAATTTCTCAGAAATCCTGCTTCAGCCACCCTAGTGAAGGGATTAAAGTATAGGCCTTACTGCATCCTCTGAATTAATCACATAGCTAGGGTGGGTCTGATTTAATAGCATCCCAACAGCTATATAAAGAGACCAGACCAACACAGAGTTCAGAGACTTCCAGGAGCTCATGGAGTAAACACTGAGTTCTCTGCACTGAGGACTCTGCTGATCCATCAGGACAGCATCAGCTCTGGTTCCCAGTCAACTGAAAATGGAGCTAAGTCAAACAGAGTTCTGTTCTGAACCTTTGCCTTATGGTGCTGCTTCTCAACTCTTTGGTACTTGTTTGGTGAGTTGGATATTTGTGAGACAGTTTTGCCATGTATGAGGCTCAAGCCAGCCTTGAACTAGATCTGCATTTAATGAACATTATGAAAAGCTTTTATTCCATTCACAGAGAAGTCATTAAGATTTTGCTACTATATGAACAAAATTTAAATGAAAACATTTCTTATGAGGAAGCAGCACATCAGGATGGACATTTGGCAAATGCCCTGGCACTGAATGAAGCAAACAGAAACCAGGAAGCAGAACATCTCCAAGGTACCACATTCTCAGAGTTGTATCTGTGTAGACAAAATGTTCTCTACCATGGGCACTGGTCTCAGTGACTGTGCATCTTAGTCATCAGTACTCAGGGAGATGCTGAATCCCAGGGCTTCACCACAAGGCTTTCCATCTCCCATCAACTATACACAGCCATGTCTGTGGGCAGGAAAGTTTTCTGAGACACACTCAGATGAGCATGAGTGATGCCCAAATGCATTGATCACATTCCTCTCTAGCAGATGCTGCCTCCACAGTATGGAGTGACTGGGAAGTCATGGCACTTCTCCAGGAATGGGAAGGACTTGAACATGAAGTTGGTCACTCATGGAACACTGAATGGAAAGCTAAAGTCATTTCTGATCGTCTCCAAGAGAAGGGTGTGAACAGGAATTGGGATGCATGTCTCCACTTTATGAAGACAATGAAATATGTGCACTGGATCTTATGTAACGAGAGGCCAAAGAGCCAACCCTTGTTTTGTCCACATGCAGAGGCCCTATACAGGATCCTGGGCTACCCACAGAGGATCAGCTACTTTCCAGGTTTGTCTCTTCTGTGTGTACCACATCCTTCTAGTGAGGGACATCAACAGGCACGGTCACTGAGGGTACATCAGATCATTTACCATACCCGCGTCCCTCTATACATGATAGGAAGGAAGTGTCCTTGTGCAGGTCCACCAGCCACTATGACTGTATTGACATTCATGTGAGATTTTTTTGAGAAAGGAAGGGGAAAAGGACCAGGTATTTTCATAGGTGTGGTCTCAGGGACACTGTGTGTGATGCTCTGTGTCTTCTCTCTCTCAGGTCCTCTCCACCATGGTGCTGTTTTATTCCCGGTGCATCCTCAGTCTCTACCATTGTCTGGGAACTTCACAGCTCCTTTGTCCACCATGGTACAGGGTCCTCCAGCATTCCAGTGCCAGCCCATCTACATGAGTCCTCATCTGGCATTTCCACACCAGCCTCCGACCATGGACCCAGGTTTGCCAAGTAACCAGCAGCCTTGCTCAACCACTAACAGACCATCAAGATCCTCCATTGTAGGAATGAAACTTTGCCTAGCTCGAGGCAAGGACCTGTAAGACCTGTCCCAAGGAACCTCTGAGAGTTATCTAATATCTCTGTGGGCATTCAGTTGTCTTTGTGAGTTATCTATAGCTCTATGAGGTCGCGATATTGCAGTGTTTTTCCTGTCTCGCTTACCTCTTCAAAGTTCCAGGCCCCTTCCCTTGAGTTATTGAGGACAATGACACACCTCTAGTTTACTGGTTCCATAAACAGGAACTCTGAAGCCCCCTGGTAGGAGCCAAGGTGGCTCGCCCTTCCCTTCCTCCTGCCTCACCCCACACATCCTTGCCCAGAGCACAGTAGCTTTTGGTATATAAACACACTTCTGGCATGAATAAAACTGAGTCTATCTCCCAGATATTCCATGTGTCCGTGTCTTTCTTTTATTTAATATCCAGTAACTTCTCGTGGACCCTCCCCTCTCCTTGCCAGAAGCTCAGCCTCAGAACTGTTAGCCTGCTGTTAGGAAACAGCTCTAAGGCTTACAGACTTGTGAAGCTGCCAGCATGATCCTAGGAAATAAAAACATCGTGTGGATTGTGGCCATGCATGATGAAAGGACCAACACTCAATGAAGACATAGAAGCTTGTTTTCTCTCTGAGGAAGAGAGCTGTGCAAACTTATAACTGGTTTCTTGTTAGTCCACTTAATATGAAAATAAAGGACAGAATTAAATGCATGGCCATGACCATGTTCTTCCTGTTTTCTCAGTGGACCTTTAGTGGGAGACGTGGTAGAAGCCATAGAGAAGCTAGGGATGGGCAGGGGGCTGGAGGTTCAATCTTATGGGGAACCTGGGAACCTACACTCGGCTCCCTCCATCAGGCTCCTGGTGTAGAGGCTCCTTTACAGCAGAGGCAACTTTGAATCCTGGACATCTGTTCAATCCTATCTTGTTCTCCAGGTCTATATACACAGAACTTGTGTTCAGCATTGAAGCTTTCTGGCTATAGCTTCAAATTCCTCAGTGACAATTGCAGGTGGTGGGGACTGGAATGGAGCTCAGTGGTGGAATCCTTGTGGAGCATGTGCAAGGCCCTGGCTTGGATCCTCAGCACTCAAAACCAAACTGAAGATATTTCTTCCCCTAGGAAAGAGTTTTAGCATCAAAATTAACTTAAAGGACATATTTCCTCTACTTACTGAACTCTTTACTGTTATAATCTTTGTTTTTTGGTTGGTTTTAAAACCAGGTTTTTAGGGGCCCGGAGAGTTGGCTCAGCAGTAAAGAGCATGTGGCTCTTGCAGAGGACCCACCTTGGATTTCCAAACCCCCATGACAGCTAACTGCTCTCCTGACATTGTGTGCATGAGGAACCCTTACATACATGGAGGAAAAACTATAATATACATATATAAAATCAAAATTATATTTTAGAAATTTTAAAAAGCAGAGTACTTAGCCCATGAAGACCTAGAAATTTCTCTGTAGCTCAGGATGACTTTAAATCCTTAATTAGCCAGGTCTGGTTTACTTAGTCCTGTGATCATTCAGGGCTTTGTGCATGCTAGGCAAGTGCTCCTCCAGCCAGCTCCCCTTCCCCTACACCTTCCTCACTTGCATTTGTGGTCAAAACAAGTGCACAATTACGGACAAAAGCCTGAGGTTGTCCCTCCTTGAAAAGCTCAGTGTTCAAACACAAAGGCTGTTGATGACCCTCAGCACTCACCTGTTTCCTACAGACAGGCTCAAGGAATCTTCTTTGTACATCCACAACAGACCTTCTGTGTTCCAATGGATATTTCACATTTGAAAATCACATGGATAGCCATGGTTTAGCTAAACAGATCACATAAAATCTGAAAGTCATGGTGCCAGTTACAATGGATCCAACATCCTCTTCTGACATCCTGGGATGGTGTGACACAGGTGCACTTACATGCAAACCACATATAAATTCATACACAGAAAATAATAAAATAATATTTACTTTTTTATTTTTATTGATGTTTTGTGTGCTTCATACATCATTTTCCAATTCAGTTCAGCCATGTTTCCCTTTCCCTTCCCCCATCCCACCCCACCCCATCACAGATCATGCATTCTGCCATAACTCTCCTACATCTTTCTCTGTTTTTTTCATTTTTTAGCAATAAGTGATAATTTATGAGGACAAGCTTCCCTCATGTAAAACCAATTTGCAGGCTGTTGTTCCCAAACCCCCACAGCCCCACCATCCAGCAGGGGGGGGGGCTTATATGTTCAATCAAGTTGATCAAATGAGTGTCCAGACTGAAAAGCATGTTTGGCAGAATGCATCAGCTCTGGCGGGGTGGGGGAATGGGCGGGAACACGGGTCTAGATTTCTTAAAAAAATAATAAATTTATGTGAAAAAAAAAGCATGGGCCACTGAGCATTGATTAGCCTCCCCTATCATTTCAAGGATAAAGCTTAATAGGTCATTATATTTTTCTCATATGTTGCTGGATTTGGTATAGTAGGATTTCAAAACAGATTTATTCCTTTTTTATTTGTGTGTGTGTGTGTGTGTTTGTGTGTGTGTGTGTGTGTGTGTGTTTATGAATCTGGTGTGGTGTATGCCAGGTATGCTGAGGAAGCCAGAGGCAGGGTCATAGCCCTGTATCTGGAGTTACAGGCAGTTTTGGGTGTTCCTAACTGAACACGGTCCTCTGGAAGAGCAGTAGGTACTCTTAACGGCTGAGCCATCTTGAAAACCCTACCCTACATTTGGTTGAGTTTTATCATCATTGTCCATGAAGGACATTGGTCTACACTTCCCTTTTCTGTAGTGTCCTTTCTGACTTTCTTGTTAGGGTGATGCTGGTTTCATGGAATGTACTGGGACATGCTGCTCCCTCTTCTTCAGTAATTTTCAGGAGTCTGAATTTTCTTAAGGAATCTTTAAAGAATTTGCAGAATTCACCAGTCAGTCCATCTTAGCCTGACTTTTCTTTGTAAAGAGATTTTAAGTTCCTCTTTAATTCCTTGCTTGCTAGGATGCTGTCTAGTTTTCCTAGGTTTCTTCAGCTAGTCTTGGTTGTGTGAATTTTTAGGAATTTGCCCATTTTCCTGTTGTATTAGTCACTTTTCTGTGGCTGTGATAGAATTGCCAAGACCAAAGGATCTTATAAAAGGAAAATTTATTTGACTTCTATAGTCTGGACACTCATTTGATCAACTTGATTGAACATATAAGCCCCCCCCGCTGGATGGTGGGGGCTGTGGGGGTTTGGGAACAACAGCCTGCAAATTGTTTTACATGAGGGAAGCTTGGCCTGCATAAATTATCACTTATTGCTAAAAAATGAAAAAAACAGAGAAAAAGATGTAGAGACATTATGGCAAAATGCATGATCTGTGATGGGGTGGGGTGGGATGGGGGAAGGGAAAGGGAACAAAGGCTGAACTGAATTGGAAAATGATGTATGAAAGCACAAAACATCATAAAAATAAAAAAGTATAAATAGTATTTTATTATTTTCTGTGTATGAATTTATATGTGGTTTGGCATGTAAGTGCCTGTGTCACACCATCCCTGGATGTCAGAAGAGGATGTTGGATCCATTGTAACTGGCACCATGACTTTCAGATTTTATGTGATCTGTTTAGCTAAACCATGACTATCCATGTGACTTTCAAATATCCATTGGAACACAGAAGGTCTGTTGTGGATGTACAAAGAAGATTCCTTGAGTCTGTCTGTAGGAAACAGGTGAGTGCTGAGGGTCAACAACAGCCTTTGTGTTTGAACACTGAGCTTTTCAAAGAGGAACAACCTCAGGCTTTTGTCCGTAATTGTGCACTTGTTTTGACCACAAATGCAGTGAGGAAGGTGTAGGGGAAGGGGAGCTGGCTGGAGGAGCACTTGCCTAGCATGCACAAAGCCCTGAATGATCACAGGACTAAGTAAACCAGACCTGGCTAATTAAGGATTCAAAGTCATCCTG
This sequence comes from Rhizomys pruinosus, assembly GCA_009823505.1. Lineage (NCBI taxonomy): Eukaryota > Metazoa > Chordata > Mammalia > Rodentia > Spalacidae > Rhizomys > Rhizomys pruinosus. The sequence continues at coordinate 227,082 of VZQC01012493.1, read as the reverse complement.
AGCTACAGAGAAATTGTCCTAGGTCTTCATGGCTAAGTAATCTGCTTTTTTTAAAATTTCTAATATATATCTTGGTATTTATATATGTATATTATAGTTTTTCCTCCATGTATGTAAGGGTTCCTCATGCACACAATGTCAGGAGAGCAGTTAGCTGTCATGGGGATTTGGAAATCCAAGGTGGGTCCTCTGCAAGAAGCCACATGCGCTTTCCGCTGAGCCAACTCTCCAGGCCCTGAAACACCTGGTTTTTAAAAACAACCAACCAAAAACCAAAGAATAACAGTAAGAGTTCAGTAAGTAGAAGAAATATGTCCTTTAAGTTAATGTTTGATGCTAAAACCTCTTTCCTAGGGGAAGAAATATCTTCGCTTGGTTTTGAAGTGCTGAGGATCCAAGCCACAGGGCCTGCACATGCTCCCAAAGACACCACCACTGCATGCTCCGCAAGGATTCCACTAACTGAGCTCCATCCCAGTCCCCACACCTGCAATTGTCACTGAGGAATTTTAAGCTATAGCCAGAAAGCTTCAATGCTGAAACACAAGTTCTGTGAGTATAGACCTGGAGAACAAGATAGGATTGAACAGATGTCCAGGATTCAAAGTTACCTCTGCTGTAAAGGAGCCTCTACACCAGAAGCCTGATGGAGGGAGCTGAGTGTAGGTTCCCAGGTTCCCCATGATATTGAACCTCCAGCCCCCTGCCAATCCTTAGCTTCTCTACGGCTTCTACCAAGTCTCCCACTAAAGGTCCACTGAGAAAACAGGAAGAACATGGTCATGGCCATGCATTTAATTCTGTCCTTTATTTTTCCATATTAAGTGGACTAACAAGAAACCAGTTATAAGTTTGCACAGGTCTCTCCTCAGAGAGAAAACAAGCTTCTATGTCTTCATTGAGTGTTGGTCCTTTAATCATGTATAGCGACAATCCACACGATGTTTTTTTTTCCCTAGGATCATGCTGGCAGCTTCACAGGCTGTAAGCCTTAGAGCTGTTTCCGACAGCAGGCCTAACAGTTCTGAGGCTGAACTTCTGGTAAGGAGAGGGGAGGGGCCACGAGAAAGTTACTGGATGGAGAAATAAAAGAAAGACACGGACACATGGAATATCTGGGAGATAGATCCAGTTTTATCATGCCAAATGTGTTTATATACCAAAGCTACTGTGCTCTGGGCAAGGAGTGGGGGGTGGTGGAAGGGAAGGGAAAGCCACCTTGGCTCCTACCGAGGGGGCTTCAGAGTTCCTGTTTATGGAACCAGTAAACTAGAGGTGTGTCATTGTCCTCAATAACTCAAGGGAAGGGGCCTGGAACTTTGGAACTTTGAGAGTAGGCGGAGCAGGGAAAAACACTGCAATATCCCGACCTCATAGAGCTATAGATAACTCACAAAGACAACTGAATGCCCACAAGAGATATCAGATAACATCTCAGAGGTTCTCCAGGACAGGTCTTACAGGTCCTTGCCTCGAGCCAGGCAAAAGTTTCATTCCTACAATGGAGATCTTGATGGTCTGTTAGTGGTTGAGCAAGGCTGCTGGTTCTTGGCAAACCTTGGGTCCATGGTCGGAGGCTGGTGTGGAAATGCCAGATGAGGACTCATGTAGATGGGCTGGCACTGAATGCTGGAGGACCCTGCACCATGGTGGACACAGGAGTTGGGAAGTTCCCAGGAAATGGTGGAGACTGAGGATGCACCGGAAATAGAACAACACCATGACTGAGAGGACCTGAGAGAGAGAAGACACAGAGCATCACACACAGTGTCCCTGAGACCACACCTATGAAAATACCTGGTCCTTTTCCCCTTCCTTTCTCAAAAAAATCTCACATGAATGTCAATACAGTCATAGTGGCTGGTGGACCTGCACAAGCACANAAGTAAATAAACAAACAAGCCAGGGGGAAAAGGGAGGATGGAGAAATGGCTAGGTGAATAAGTGCAACAATTAATTGCTCTTGCAGAGACCTGGGTTCTCTGCACCCACATGGCAGCTGGCTAACAATTATTCATCATCCCAGTTCCAGAGATTGGTGCCCCTCTGACCTCCTCATAACCCAACACAGGTATTTATGTTGTTGCAGGAAATACACTCAACACATGATATGGGCATCATAAATAAAATAAAATAAAATTAGAAAATAACAATTAACTAAAATCATCACTTCATCTTAGATTTTTCAACCTCCAAGTTCAAGGAAAATACCTATGTGTTATTATTAACAGTGAAAACCGTTGGGATGTGTTCTTATTAGAGAAGCAGAAAAATGAATTTAAAAAAAAGCAGGAGGAACTTGGGAAGGCTCTTGGTACCTCTCTGTCTCTTTCTTCTCTATCTCTCTCTCTCTTTCTCTCTCCTCCTTTAACTCAGGCAACAAGGGAGAAAGAATGAATATTATTTGGTTTGACCTAGAATTTTGTTTTATTTTCTGAGGACACTGGTTCTGGAGGAGGTAGAGAGCTGGAATCACACCTTGTCTCAGAAGTGGAATCAGAACCAAAGAGCCTCTAAGTCCTGGGTCTGGTTCAAGTCAGTAGAGTTCTGGTCCTGGAGACCCCAGAGCCTTTCAAGTGAAACACAAGAATCAGGTGTAGAGCTGACTGTGGAGTCGGAGGGCTGCACCCCTGGATTTCAGGGGTCTAGAAACCTTAGTGGAGCCCCTACATGTTCAAAGTTCAGAGTCCATGATAGAGTGACATCCAGGGCCAGAGCTCAGACAGAGAGAACTTCCTCGTTGTAAGATGCAGACTAAAAGATCTGACCCACTGCATACAGCTTTGAGGACCCAGCAAAGGCAGCTGGTTCCAAGTTGGCCTCCTGAGTCTGAACAATCAGCAGGTCAAGATTTCAAAGCTGTCCTCTCCATGTGGCAATCAGATATTAATTTCTGCTGATCAACTCTGAGGATGGCAGGATGGAGCCCACCTGCCTCCTCCTTCATGAGACTCTCATTGCATTCCCCTCCTCTTCAGATCCAGCTCCCTCCATGAGCACCCAGGTCAGCTCTGAGCTGAGGGTCTGAGTGAAGAAGCTTTGCTGCTTCTGGTCCACTGGAGGGCTCCCAGGGGAGCAGAGTTTGGGTGTCTGGGATGTCACAGTGCTTTTTAGCTTTCTTTGCTGTCTGCTGTGGGAAGCCTTTGGAGCTCAGGGAAGGTCACAAGATTTCAAGTTGAGCCTCATCCAGTGATGTGATTATTGTTTTTGAGACAAGGAGTTGCTAATACAGCCAAGGTGACTCAAACTCAAGATCCTTAAGTAGCCTTATGCTACTGCTGGATCACACCTGGATGTCATTGGCTTTAGAATAACTCAAGGATGTGAGATTTAAAAATAGATATTTATTTTAGTGTGTGTGACTATGTAAGTTGGCTGTGTGGAGGTCAGAGGACGACCTATGGAAGTTGATTCTCTCCTTCTACCATGTGGGACCCAGGGAGGGAACTCAGACCATCAGGCTTGGCCACAAATGTTTTTCCTAGAGAACCATTTAACCAACCCAAATTTTTGGAATTTTTCTTCTAATATACTCTTTCTTACATACACTTCAATGTGTAATTGAATGGATTAATGAGAAAGGGTGTGGTAGACACATCCCTGTGAAGATGGAAAATGATACAATGTCCAGATTCTGAGATGTTTAAGTGAAACAGGTCATAAATCCAGAATCATAAAGCCTATAAATTCAATTAAATGGCATGCCTTCAGAAATGTTCTTGCAGGGGTTGGCAGCACACGTCTTTAATCCAGTCCAGTGGGCAGAGTTGGCATATTCTTGAGTTCAATATTAGCTTCCCGGGTGTACTCTACGTGAGTTCCACACCTTATGAGACACTGTCTCAAGAAACCAGAAAAAAATTGTTCCCCATGTTTTGGATCGGGTGTGTTGAGCAGCTCTCTGTGTGCTCAGGAGCATGCTCTGTTTTCTCTAGTGTTGCTGGAAAAATATCATTGTGTGTGAGCCCACGGAGCTCTCTGTACTTGACCATAAGAAAAATCTCATGAATTTCCCCAGCTCTCTTTGACAATGACCCTTCTGACCACTCTTTCGGTTTCTTGCCCAGGAAAAGTACCAGATCCTCTCAGAACAGCATTGCTCAATGATGGTGCTTTACCATCCAACTTGATGGCTTGACTTTGATCAAAACAATCTCCCATGCTCTGGCGTCCAAGTATATGCCAAGGCATGGCCCTCACAACACAATAAATAGATTCATGTAAATTTAAAACATCTTTTAAAAATCATTTATGTGGCTGGTGAGATGGCTCCGTGATTTAACGATAGACCTGATTTCAATTCCCTACACCCATATGTTGGCATAAAACTGACTGAAACTCCAGTTCCAAGGACCAAATGCCTCCTTCTGTCATTCATGGGCATTGCACAACAATCAATGCACCATGTACTCATAGATATAAATAAAAAATAATATAAATATTGTGGTCTTGAGAGATAGCTCAGCCATTGAGCTTACTAATTGCTCTTGCCACAGCACCTAAATTTGTTCCCAGGTCCCATGTGGGAGCAATGGCTGTCTACAATTCCTTTTCCAGGGGCTCTGACAGGTTGTTATGTCTTCCATGTTCATTGCATGACACTGGTCTACCTACTATGTGCAAGCACTACCTGTATACATAAAATAAAAAATACCAAAAAAACGTAAAACACAGGTTCAGCCTGGCCCAGAAGAGCAAGCCAGAAAACAACATTCCTCCATGGTCACTGCTTCATCTTGGCTTCATGTTCTTGCCTTGAATTCCTGTCTTGGCATCCCACAGTGGTGAACTGTGACCTGAGAGATGTTAGAACCAAATAAAACTGTTTCCTCTCCAAGTTCGTATTTCATCCGTTGTTTTAAAAAGGTTTTTATTTTTTGTAATTGATGTGTATGAATGTATGTATTGGTCGCATGTAAGTGCACCTGTTCATGCAAAGCCCACAGAGACCAGAAGAAAGCATTGGATCCACTGGAATTGGAGTGTTAGGCACCATGCATGCCAGTTTTTATATGATCTGTTTAGCTAAACCATGGCTAGCCATCTGACCTTCAGATTTGAACTGTGCATTGGATCACGGTGACTCTCTTGTGGAAGTACAAATGAGGACTTCCCTGAGCCTGTCTGTAGGAAACAGCTTAGCACTGAGTGTCCTCAACAACCTTTGTGTTTGAACACTGAGCATTATAAGGAGGGACAACCTCTGGCTATTGTCCTTAGTTGTGCCCTTGTGTGGACCACAAATACCAGAGAGGAAGGTGAAGGGGGTGGGAAGCTAGCTGGAGGAGTGCTTGCCTAGGTTCCCCAGGACATTGAACCTCCAGCCCTCTGCCAATCCCTCGCCTCTCTATGGCACCCAAGGCTCCCACAAAGGTCCATTGAGAAGACAGAAAGAACAAGGTCATGGCCATGGAATTAACTCCATACTTTATTTCCATATTAAGTGGACAAGACACCAATTACAAATTTACACAGTTCTCTTCCTCAGAGAGAAAACACGCTTCTCCATCTCTTCACCGAGGATCTGGATCGTCTTAAGTGGTTGAGCAAGGCTGCTGAAGTACTTGGGCAAACTCTGGGATCACATGGTGGAGGCTGGTGTGGAAATGCCAGATGAGGACTCACTGTAGATGGCTGGCACTGAATGCTGGAGGACCCTGCACCATGGTGGACACAGGAGTTGGGAAGTACCCAGGAAATGGTGAGAGTCTGAGGATGCACCGGAAATAGAACAACACCATGACTGAGAGGACCTGAGAGAGAGAAGACACAGAGAGTCACACACAGTGTCCTGAGACCACACCTATGAAATTGCCTGGTCCCTTTTCCCTTCCTTCACAAAAAATCTCATCATAATGTCAATACAGTCATAGTGGCTGTGGACCTGCACAAGGACACTTCCTTCCTACATTTGTCAAGGGAAGTTGGGTATGTGGGTACACTCAGTGATTGTGCCTGCTGATGGCACTCAATAGAAGGATGTAAGGTGCATACAGAAGAGACAAACCTGGAAAGTAGCTGATCCTATGTGGGTAGCCCAGGATCCTGTACAGGGCCTCTGCATGTGGACAAAACAAGGGTTGGCTCTTTGGCCTCTCGTTACAAAGATCCAGTGCACATATTTCATTGTCTTCATAAAGTGAGATATCATCCCAATTCCTGTTACACCCTTCTCTTGGAGACGATCAGAAATGACTTTAGCTTTCCATTCAGTGTTCCATGAGTGACCAACTTCATGTTCAAGTGCTTCCCATTCCTGAAGAAGTCCATGACTTCCCAGTCACTCCATACTGTGGAAGCACCTGCTGTAGAGAGGAATGTGATCAAAGCATTTGGGCATCACTCATGGTCATCTGAGTGTGTCTCAGAACACTTCCTGCCCACTGACCAGCCAGACATGGCTGTGTGTAGTTGATGGGAGATGGAAAGCCTTGTGGTGAAGCCCTGGGATTCAGCATCTCCCTGAGTCCTGATGACTAAGACTGCACAGTCACTGAGACCAGTGCCCATGGGAGAGAACATTTTGTCTACACAGATACAACTCTGAGAATGTGGTACCTGGGAGATGTTCTGCTTCCTGTTTTCCTTTCTTTCATTCAGTGCCAGGGCATTTGCCAAATGTCCATCCTGATGTGCTGCTCCCTAACAAAAAAATGTTTTCATTTAATTTTGTTCATATAGTAGCAAAATCTTAATGACTTCTCTGTGAATGGAATAAAAACTTTCATAATGTTCATTAAATGCAGATCTAGTTCAAGGCTGGCTTGAGACCTCATACATAGCAAAACTGTCTCACAAATATCCAACTCACCAACAAGGTACCAAAGAGTTGAGAAGCAGCACCATAATGCAAAGGTTCAGAACAGAACTCATCTGACTTACCTCCATTTTCCCCTGGCTGTGTCTTTTCCACAGTGGTCTGGGAACCAGAGCTGATGCTGTCCTGATGGATCAGCAGAGTCCTCAGTGCAGAGAACTCAGTGTTTACTCCATGAGCTCCTGGAAGTCTCTGAACTCTGTGTTGTCTGGTCTCTTTATATAGCTGTGGGATGTATTTAAATCAGACCCACCCTAGCTATGTGATTAATTCAGAGGATGCCAGTAAGGCTATACTTTAATCCCTTCACTAGGTGGCTGAAGCGGAGGATTTCTGAGAAATTGGAACATACATATTCTCCAAACACTTTGTAAAAAGAAAAATTTCAGCCAGGTGTTTGGTAGGCCACACCTTTAATCCCAAAACCACTCGGTGCATAGGAGGCCGATCTCTGTGAGTTCAAGGCCAGCCTGGTTTTCTTACTCGTGAGCTCCAGACAGTTGAGACTAAAGGGCGATCCCTATCACCAAGAAAAGACAAGAAAAATATTTAATCCTTAGGTAATTTAGGTTATATACATCTACCTAGTCCCATCACTGGGCTATAGTTTGAGTAAATAACTGGGACAGGGCAACATTTTTTTTTTTTGAGACAGGTCTCCCCTCCTATAGCCCCTCCTGGCCGTGAAAAAACTCAGTAGACCAGGACTGGCCATGAAACTCAAGAGATCTGCTGCCTCTCTCTCCACATAAGCTAGATGATAAGGCATGGGCAAACAATATTTGCTTTGAAAAGATGGTTCTGTGGTGCTGGGAATCAAACCCCCAGTCCTTTGCCAGAGCAGATACAGGCTCTTAACCAGGGAGCCCTGCTTTCTTAGCCAGGGGGGAGGACCAAATATTTTTTTTATTAATTTTATTGTATGTTTTTGTATTCAGACATCATTTTTTTAGTTCAATTTATACATATCACCCTTTCCCTTCTCCCACCCCACCCCAGATCCTGTACTCTCCATGCCATGTCCTGCATCTTGTCTCTCATCTCTCTCTAAGTACTCTCTGCAAAGGTTGTATTGTCCTAGCAGAATTCACTCAGTCACCCATGCTGCTGCATTTTTTGAACTATAAATGACCTGAAAATTTTATTCAATGCGTACTAAGCATTCATATTTTGGACTTTCATGAAAGCCATGAAAGTCAGACAGGAAGATCCTATCAGAAAAATTCCACATACTGTATATTATGATATATGACAGTTCTGCCCACTGGGATAGAGTGCTTGTGCCTTTCGTCATCGTGTTGTTACTCTAAACCAAGCTCTCGTCTTCTCTCCTCTCTTCTCTTTCTCCTGGACCACATCCCAGCCACAGCACAGTGTGAACTAATGTTGACTATTTCAGGTTCTACAAATGTCTGAACATGTGATATTTGTTTTTCTGTGTCTGGCTGATTTTGCTGAACATAATGAGAGCTCAACTTGGTCCTAGTGACTGTCCAAGGCTCTTTGGGCTCCATATTCCCCCAATGCAAAAGCAGCAGTTCATATGTAAAAAAACCAGGAATATCCTTTGAATGATCTAGGATTGAGGAGCTGGATTTCATAGTGATCATGACAGAGAACAGATTTCTGCTGCCTGAGAGGCTCCTGGATGGCAGATGGCTGTGTGTGGTGTTTGTAGACAGGTGGGTTGTAGAGAGAGGGAGACAGAACATTTTTTGGATTTTTGGACAGGGACTCCCATTATTCCCAACTTGCCTGGAGCTTGCTCTCCACAGACCAGGCTGGCCTTGATACCACAGAGATCATCCTTCCAGATCTGGGATTAAGGGCATGATCTACTATACCCAGCACTAAAGCACGGTCTTAGCTGCATTGTGGCATGCTGGGAATAAACCACACCCGGTACTTGTAAGAACTGAACATTTTAAAAATCCTGTCAGTGCTGGTGGTCTGAACCCAGGGTCTCTTGCATCTCCAACCAGCACCTGCCACTGAACTACAGGCTCAGTTCAGAGCCTTTGTCTCTGCAGGCTGACAAATGTGAGAGTTCTGGTGGTACATCATTTGCTCTCTTTGGGTCTTGGATTCTCCCCTTCAGGAGAGGAGAATCCAGGGAGCATCCTTCTGATTGAATGAGACCACCCCCCCGATTTGCAAACAGACGTTGATTGACTTAAGGGTTTGGGATTAGAATTAGGTGGGCCAAACTCCTCCAGGTTCCTGCCCAAATTAGCTTTGATTGCAAGGTTGGCCTCCAAGGAAGCAGACCTTCATGGGCCGTGTCCTGTTCCTTCTCAAATGCAGTAGGGATCAGAGTTCAAATGATTTCTAAGTAAAGGGCCTGGTTTAGAACAACAAAGCTGAAGCAGGTGTGGCTGTGGAGTGGGTCTGTCAGGAGAAAACCAGAAGATCACCAGGAATGCATGGAAGCGTCTTGGACATCCTCTCTTTGGATAAGGGGAACCAAAGAAGCCCTCAGAAGGAAGTTGTGGTTAGATCCAGGCCAAGGTGACCCTGGGTTTTCCGCATGGTGGTTCCCCAGGACCACACGAGTGGAAAGGAGAAGAACTCATTTGACACAGTTGCCTCTGACACTGAAATTTAAGGACAAAATACATATAGGGCAAATATGATATTATCTTACTTGAAGTAAAGAATGGCCTGGACTACTTCAAGTGTTTGGTGGCTTAACAGGTTCTCAGACCTTTGTTAATCTGGTTTAAATAAAGAAAATATAAACCAACTAAATGTACAATAACAGAGGTGTGGTTGTTTGAAGAGAAGTAGCCCCCATACGGCTCCGCACTATGTTGGACATTTTGTTCCAGTTGGTGGCTGCTGTTTCGGGACGTCTTAGAAGCTGTGGCCAGGCTGGAGGAAGCTTGTGTGGCGCTTTAGAGTTCTAAAATGCCTCGTGGGGTCTCCAGTCTCTTCTCTGTTTCCTGTTGGGCCTTGCCTGGATGAGATGAAACCTCTGCTTTCCCTCCTGGCTTTGGCATCCTCGCCTGCCACCTGCCACCATGCCCCACTGCGACTGTGGATTTTTAATTCCCCTGGAATCACTATGTTGCTGTAGTTTCACCATTCACCCAATCGCAGCCCTTACATTCTACCACGCCCCTCTTCTGCAGATTATTCCCTAGGCTTAGAAAAGGGGCCACAGGTGGATGAGAAGCAAAACAGTCTACTTTCTCTCTGGAGCTGTTGTCTTGGACTCTGGTCAATTCTAGCTGTTTCCTTTCATGGGCTGACAGTTTGTCCAGGAATAACCTTTCGATCCTACTAATGAAGCACAAGCAATTAGATATATAGGTATTTTAAACAGCACTAATAGTTATGGTAGGTTACTTTGGTATAGACACATATGTTTGGATGGTATGTGTTGGTGGTTTGAATGGTGTCCCCCATAGGCTCTAGTTATTCAGACGTTGTCTCAGTTGGTGGCGTTGTTTTTGGAGGGCTTGGGGGTGTGGCGTGCTGGAGGAAGTGTGACGGGGGCAGGCTTTAGTGAGTTTTAAAAAGCCTCATGGCTACAGTCGCTCTCTCTGCTTCCTGTGCTCATTGCAAGATTTGACTCGGCTTGCTGCTCCATCCGACCATGCCTCCCACCACAATGGACTCTAATTCCCTGAAACTGTCAATCGTAAGCTCAAATAAACTCTTCCTTTTATAAGTTCCTTGGTCATGGTGCTTTATCACAGCAACAGAAATGTGACTAATACAGTATGTTAATCCACGAATTACATTTTTTTCCTGTTAAATATGACAAGGTCTTACTGTGGTTTATAACATTTCCTAACCCGTAGAGGATGTAAGCTTGTGGCATCAGCCATGGGTTATTCCTCCAAGGAGAGAGCCAATAGCCAATTAGATTTGGGATATCAGGCATATTGCCGTCTCTGCTGCACGTATTATCCAGGCGCGAGGTGTGGTTGGTTGCTGAATGGTGGAGTCTTGCTTGACTCAAGGACCCATATTTTGCTTTAATGTTTTAGTGCCTTTGGTAACACTCTCTGTTATTCCAGAGGCCATCTGTTACACTTGTAGTTGTGATCTCAATACATCTTTCCCGTTAATGTCAGGTCCTTGGCGCATGCGCTTTTGCCTCTCTTCTTGCAGGTATCCCAGTTTTAGAGGCAAGGCCTTTACCTTTTGTGGGGGCTTGGATCCCCTGGCCAACATCTCCTTGGTAGAATAATCCATTGCTGATGTCAGAGCTCCTGTATTGATATATTTTGCTTAAGTGCATAGCTTAAGGACTTTAGTCTTATATTGGTTCTGAATAGAGAATAATCCTTTTCACAGTTCCTATGTCTATTAGTCAATTAAAGAAGGCAGTTTTACTGGTTTTATAAGAAATTACCTCTATAATAGTTGTCTCCAATTTGCAGTTGGAGAACGACCTCATCATCATCATATTTCTCCTTTTTCTAGGTGGGGGGGAGGCAAGAAACTTCTCTCGTATTAAATCTTTGCGGCACCTAGAAGTAGTAAGTTTCATTAGGACTCATTATAATAGTTGTACAAATAGGATCCACAGAGGGGTTCGATGTTTGTAATCTGAGGTTTTCTTCCTTTCCTGTTCAGACGGTCAAATTTCAGTTGGCACTTTCTGGTACATCTACTCAACGCAAAGTTATCTCTTTTCTTTCTCACATTGTTGGCGACATTTTGACCTGTTGGAACATACAAATCTTTTCCATAGTTAGTTTTATGATTTGAATTGCAAGGTTTTGACGAACAAAGTTTTCATCCTATCTGTATCCCCCCCCTTTTTTAACATGAGTCTCAGAAAGAGCAGTTGCTTCTTATACATACTATAGGGTGGATCAAGCACAGATTTCATCAAATTCCCCATGTGTTTTGGGGTGACTATATATGATTAACTTGGGAAGCAACTTCATTTTATGTTAAATCATCATATAGGTGAAGGAGAATGCTACAAGGTGATACTGTACAACAGAGAAATTATAGAGACATTTGTATGTGCCAATCCCAAAGTTATTGTTCTACAGATTTATGTAAAACAAATGTGGACAACAGTGATTTATATCTCCATTTAACTCAGAGTGCATTACTGTTTTTATCAGAGCCTTGTAACCAATGTTGTTATATCACATATTTACTTTTCTAAGTCCTAAAACCTCATGTATCCTGTAGACAGTGTATGGGCCAAAACTGGATACTTGTTGAACATGTCATTAAATATGCATTATCGAATATACACCCGTGTCCCTCTCCCGCCCCTTGCCTTTCCCATTCACCATTTCAGTCCGTTTTCTGATGCGTCTTTCTGTTGTTGTTCTTTTACTATGCATCCCTCTCACAAGAAATATTTATATCTAGGATATTGGTACTAGCATCCACATATGAGGGACACCATTGTCATTTGTTTTTCTGGGACCGTGTTACTTCCACTTAACATAATGTCTTCTCGCTCCATCCATTTACCTGCAAATTCATGATGTTGTCCCTCTTTACTGCTGCTAGAACTCCATTGTTAATGTACCACATTTTCTCTAACCACCCGTCAGTTGAGGGGCACTGGGTTGGTTCCAGCTTTTGCTATTGTGAACAGAGGGCAATAAACATAGCTGTGCATGTATCTTTCATGTAGGATGTGTTTTGTGGGTATACCCAGGAGTGGTATGGACTGGGTTCAATGGCAGGCTAGTTTTGAGTCTTCTAAGGGTTTCCACACTGTTTCCTAGTGTCTATACAAGTTTACATTCACCAGCAGTGGATGAGTGTTCCCTCTTTCCACAACCTCTCCAGCACTTGTATCATTTGTTTTCTATCCTAGCCAGTCTTATTGTAGTAAGATGATACCTTAAAGTGGTTTTAATTTGCATTTCCTTAATTATGGATGTTGAACACTTCTTGAGTGTTTCTAGCATCTCTAATTCCTCCTTGAAGTTCTATTCAGTCTTTGCTCCATCTTATTGAGTGTGGTCATTTGTTTCTTTCTTCTTTGTTTTTTGAATAGTTGTATATCTGGAATCAATTCTTTGTCAGATGTATCTGCAGTGAAGGTTTCCTCCACTCTGTGGGTTTCTCTTCACTTCCTTGATTGTTTCTTTTGATGTACAGAAGCTTTTGCAGTTTAAGGAGGTTGATTCCAGGGGAATTAGAATCCACCAGTCGCAGGGAGGCATGGTGGCAGGCAATACCAAAGCAGAAGGAGAAAGCAGAGGTTCTCATCTTCAGGCAGGCACAGGAAACAGAGAGAGACTGGAACTGGCAAGGCTTTTTGAGCTCTTTAAAGGAGACATGCTTCCTCTAGCCTGGCCACAGTCTCTAAGACATCCCAACACAGCACCACCACTGGGAATAAAATGTCCAAATAGTTGGAGCTTGTGGGGGACAATCTCATTCAAACAACCACACATCTGTATTGTATCATTTATTGGTTATATTTTCTTTATTTAAACCCAGATTAACTCAAAATCTGAGAACCTGTTAAGCCACCAAACATTTGCCAGGGATTCTTACTTCAAATAAGATAAGTATATATTTTCCTATTCTATTTTGACCTTAAAATTTCAGTGTCAAGGACAACTTGTCAAATTTAGTTCTCTCCTTCCACCGTTTGGTTCCTGGGGACCACATGGGAAAACCCAGGGTTCACTTGGGTCTGGACCTAACCACCATTCTCTGAGGCATCTTTGGCTCCCCTTCTCCAAGAGAGGATTTCCAAGACTAGGTCCTCCCAGCCCTGCATCCTCCCTGGTGATCTTCTGGTTTTCTCCTGACAGACCCTACTCCACAGCCACACTGCTTCAACTTTGTTGTTCTAAACCAGGCCCTTTACTTAGAAATCATTTGAACTCTGATCCCTATTGCATTTGAGAAGGAAGAGGACAAGGCCCTAGAAGGTCTGCTTCCTTGGAGGCCAACCTTGCAATCAAAGCTAATTTGGGCAGGAACCTGGAGGAGTTTGGCCCACCTAATTCTAATCCCAAATCCTTAAGTCAATCAACTTCTGTTTGCAAATCAGGGTGGGTCTCATTCAATCAAAAGGATGCTCCCTGGGTTCTCCTCTCTTGAAGGGGAGAATCCAAGACCCAAAGAGAGCAAAAGATGTACCACCACAAATCTCACATTTGTCAGCCTGCAGAGACAAATGCTCTGAACTGAGCCTGTAGTTCAGTGGCAGGTGCTGGTTGGAGATGCAAGAGACCCTGGGTTCAGACCACCAGCACTGACAGGATTTTTAAAATGTTCAGTTCTTACAAGTACCCGGGTTTGATTCCCAGCATCCACATGACAGCTAAGAACCGTCTTTAGTGCTGGGTATAGTAGATCATGCCCTTAATCCCAGAAATCTGGAGGATGATCTCTGTGAGTTCAAGGCCAGCCTGGTCTGTAGAGCAAGCTCCAGGCAAGTTGGGAATAATGGGAGTCCCTGTCTCAAAAACTCCAAAAAAATGTTCTGTCCTCCCTCTTCTCTACATACACCTTCTACACACACCACACCAGCCACTGCCATCCAGGAGCCTCTCAGGCAGGAGAAAGCCATTCTCTGTCACGATCACTATGAAATCCACCTCTTCAATCCTAATTCATTCAAAGGACATAGGAACTGCTGTTTTTGCATTGAGGGAATATGGAGCCCAAAGAGACTTGGACAGTCACTAGGACCAAGTTGAGCTCTAATTATGTTCAGCAAAATCAGCCAGACACAGAAAAACAAATACCACATGTTCAGACATTTGTAGAACCTGAAATAGTCAACCTTAGATCACACTGTGCTGTAGGCTGGGATGTGTCCAGGGAAAGAGAAGAGAGGAGGAAGAGAGAGCTTGGTTAGAGTAACAACACAGATGAGAAAGTGCTCTAGCACTCTATCCCAGTGGGCAGAACTGTCATATATCATAATATACAGTATGTGGAATTTTTTCTGATAGGATCTTCCTGTCTGACTTTCATGGCTTTCATGAAAGTCCAAAATATGAACGCTTAGTACACATTGAATAAAATTTTCAGGTCATTTATAAGTTCAAAAAATGCAGCAGCATGAGGACTGAGTGAATTCTGCCTAGGACAATAAACCTTTGCAGAGAAGTACTTAGGAGAGACTGAGAGAAATATACAGGACATGGATGGCAGAGTACAGGATCTGGGGTGGGGTGGGAAGAAGGGAAAGGGTGATATGTCTAAATTGAACTAAAAAATGATGTCTGAAATACACAAAATATCAATAAAATTATTACAAAAAATGTTGCCCTGGGCTGGAGAGATGGCTCACTGGTTAAGAGCACTGACTGCTCTGGCAAAGGACTGGGGTTTGATTCCCAGCACCCACAGAACCATCTTTAAGTCAAATATGTTTGCCCATGCCTTTCATCCTAGCATTTGGGAGAGAGAGGCAGGCAGATCTCTATGAGTTCATGGCCAGTCTGGTCTACTGAGTTATTTTCAGGCCAGCTGGGGCTATAGGGAGACCCTGTCTCAAAAAAAAATGTTGCCCTGTCCCAGTTATTTACTCAAACTATAGCCCAGTGATGGGACTAGGGAGATGTATATAATTCCTAAATTACCTTAAGGATTAATATTTTTTCTTGTCTTTTTGAGATAGGGTCTCCCTTTAGTCTCAACTGGTCTGGAGCTCACTATGTAGACCAGGCTGGCCTTGAACTCACAGAGATCTGCCTGCCTATGCATCCTGAGTGTTGGGATTAAAGGTGTGGCCTACCACGCCTGGCTAAAATTTTTTCTTTAGAAAAAGTTTTGATCTGAACAATAGGCCCCTATATTTCAGAAATCCTCCAGCCTCTGCCACCATAGTGATGGGATTAAAGTATACACCTTACTGTGTCATCCCCCTTACTCACATACCTAGGGTGTGTCTGAGTAAATCACATCCACCAGCTACATAAAGGGACCAGAGCAACGCAGAGCTCAGAGACTTCCAGGAGCCCAGGGAGTTCACATAGTTCTCTCCTCTGCACTGAGGACTCTGCTGATCCATCAGGACAGCATCAGCTCTGGTTCCCAGACCACTGTGGAATAAGACACAGCCCAGGAGGAAAAATGGAGGTAAGTCAGATGGAGTTCCTGTTCTGAGCCTTTGCATTATGGTTCTTCTCATCTCTTTAGTGCTTGTTAGGTGAGTTGGATGTTTCTGAGACAGATTTTTGCTATGCATGAGTCTCAAGCCATCTAGTTCAAACTAGATCTGCATTTAATGAACATTATGAGAAGACTTTCCTCCATTCACAGGCAAGTCATTAATAGATTGCTATTAGATGAACACAATTAAAATGAAAATCATATTTTTTCTTAGGGAGCAGCACATTGGGATGGACATTCAGCAAATTTCCTGGCACTGAATAAAGTGAAAGGAAAACAGAAAGCAAAATATCTCCCAGGTACGACATTCTCAGAGATGTATCTGTGTAGACAAAATGTTCTCCTGCATCTCCATGTTCCCTAGTCTACTGAGCTCTCCTAGATTCCAGATGGAGTCAGCTGAGGGTGGAGGGTGAGATGGGGGAGTTCTTCCTGCATTGTGGGATCTTGGGCTTCCTCCAGGGCTCTAGAGGACAGAAAGCCCCATGGGAAAGTGGTAGGCTGACTAGGTGTCTAAGTCATCAGGACTCAAGAAGATGCTGAATCCCAGGGCTTCCCCACAAGGGGAGCCTGGGATTCCATCTCCCATCAACTACACACAGCCATGTCTGGCTGGTCAGTGGGCAGGAAGGATTTCTGAGAAACACTCACATGAGCATGAGTGATGCCAAATGCACTCATCACATTCCTCTCTACCTAGCAGGTGCTTCTTCTACATCATGGAGGGACAAGGAAGTCAGGTATCTTCTTCAGGAATGGGAAGCACTTCAACGTGAAGTTGGTCACTCATGGAACACTGAATGGAAAGCTAAAGTCATTTCTGATCGTCTCCAAGAGAAGGATGTTAAAAGGAATTGGGATGGATGTCTCAGCCTTATGAAGGACATGGAATACATCCACTGGATATTGTGTAATGAGAGGCCAAAGAGCCACCCCTTGTTTTGTCCACATGCAGAGGACCTATACAGGATCCTGGGCTACCCACATAGGAGAAGCCACTTGCCAGGTTTGTCTCTTCTGTATGCACCTTACATCCTTCTAGTGAGTGCCATCAGCAGGCACAATCACTGAGTGTACCCACCATACCCAACTTCCCTCGACAAATATAGGAAGGAAGTGTCCTAGCGCAGGTCCACAAGCTTCTCTAGTGTAGTGACATTTATGCCAGGTTTGCGCAGAATGAAAGTGACTCAGGCAATTTCATTGGCATAGATTCAAGGACAGTGTGGGTGACTCTCTGTCTTCTCTCTCTCAGGTCCTCTCCATCATGGTGCTGTACTATGTCCGGTGCACCATCAGCCTCAACCATTTCCTGGGTACTGCCAAACTCCTGTGTCCACTAGGCTGCAGCGACCTCAGGCATTCCAGTGGAAGCCTTGGTATGTGAGTCCTCGCCTGGCATTTCAACACCAGCCTCCAGCATGTGGCCCCAAGTGTCCCAAGAAATCAGCAGCCTTGCTCAACCACCTACGACGATCCAGATCCTCAGTGAAGAGATGGAGAAGCTTGGTTTCCCTCTGAGGAAGAGAACTGTGCAAGTTTGTAATTGGTGCCTTGTTAGTCCACTTAATATGGAAATAAAGTATGGAGTTAATTCCATGGCCATGACCTTGTTCTTTCTGTCTTCTCAATGGACTTTTGTGGAGCCTTGGGTGCCATAGAGAGTCTAGGGATTGGCAAAGGGCTGGAGGTTCAATCTCCTGGGGAACCTAGGCAAGCACTCCTCCAGCTAGCTTCCCACCACCTTCACCTTCCTCTCTGGTATTTGTGGTCCACACAAGGGCACAACTAAGGACAGCAACCAGAGATTGTCCCTCCTTACAATGCTCAGTGTTCAAACACAAAGGTTATTGTGGACACTCAGTGCTAAGCTGTTTCCTACAAACAGGCTTAGGGAAGTCCTCATTTGTACTTCCACAAGAGAGTCACCGTGATCCAATGCACAGTTCAAATCTGAAGGTCAGATGGCTAGCCATGGTTTAGCTAAACAGATCATATAAAAACTGGCATGCATGGTGCCTAACAACTCCAATTCCAGTGGATCCAACTTCTAACATCCTGGGATGGCATGACACAGGTGCACTTACATGCAGACCATACATACATTCATACACATCAAATTACAAAAAATAAAAACCTTTTTAGAACACTCTGATGAATACCAACTTGAAGAGGAAACAGTTTATTTGGTTTACATCTCTCAGGTCACAGTTCACCACTGTGGGATGCCAAGACAGGAATTCAGGGAAGGAACCAGGAAGCAAGATAGAAGCACAGGCCATGGAGGAATGTTTTTTTCTGGCTTGCTCTTCTGGGCCAGGCTGAACCTGTGTTACGTTTTGTATTTTTTATTTTATGTATACATGTGTATTGCTTGCACATAGGTAGGTAGACCAGTGTCATGCAATGCCCATGGAAGACATAACAGCCTGTCAGAGCCCCTGGAAAAGGAATTGTAGACAGCCATTGCTCCCACATGGGACCTGGGAAACAAATTAAGGTTCTGTGCAAGAGCAATTAGTACTCTCAATGGCTGAGCTATCTCTCCAGACACAATATTTATATTATTTTTATTTTATATCTATGAGTACATTGGTGCATGTATGTGTTGTGCAATGCCCATGAATGACAGAAGAGAGCATTGGGTTCCTTGGAACTGGAGTTTCAGTCAGTTTTATGCCAACATATGGGTGTAGGGAATTGAAATCAGGTCTATGCTTTAAATCACTGAGCCAAGTCTCCAGCCACATAAGATGATTTTTAAAATGATGTTTAAATTACATTAATCTATTTATTGTGTTGTGAGGCCATGCCTTGGCATATACTTGGACGCCAGAGCATGGGAGATTGTTTTGATCAAAGTCAAGCCATCAAGTTGGATGGTAAAGCACTATCATTGAGCAATGCTGTTCTGAGAGGATCTGGTACTTTTCCTGGGCAAGAAACCAAAAGAGTGGTCAGAAGGGTCATTGTCAAAGAGAGCTGGGGAAATTCATGAGATTTTTTTTTATGGTCAAGTACAGAGAGCTCCGTGGGCTCACACACAATGATATTTTTCCAGCAACACTAGAGAAAACAGAGCATGCTCCTGAGCACACAGAGAGCTGCTCAACACACCCGATCCAAAACATGGGAACAATTTTTCTGGTTCTTGAGACAGTGTCTCAATAAGGTGTGGAACTCACTAAGTACATGAAGCTATACTTGAACTCAGAGATCTGCCTAACTCTGCCACTGGACTGGGATTAAAAACATGTGCTGCCAACCCCTGCAAGAACATTTCTGAAGGCATGCCATTTAGTTGAATTTATAGGCTTTATGATTCTGGATTTATGACCTGTTTCACTTAAACATCTCAGAATCTGGACATTGTATCATTTTCCATCTTCACAGGGATGTGTCTACCACACCCTTTCTCATTAATCCATTCAATTACACATTGAAGTGTATGTAAGAAAGAGTATATTAGAAGAAAAATTCCAAAAATTTGGATTGGTGAAATGGTTCTGTAGGAAAAACATATGTGGCCAAGCCTGATGGCCTGAGTTAACTCCCTGGGTCCCACATGGTAAAAGGAGAGAATCAACTTCCATAGGTCGTCCTCTGACCTCCACACAGCCAACTTACATAGTCACACACACTAAAATAAATATCTATTTTAAAATCACACATCCTTGAGTTATTCTAAAGCCAATGACATCCAGGTGTAATCCAGCAGTAGCATAAGGCAGGAGGATCTTGAGTTTGAGTCACCTTGGCTGTATTAGCAACTCCTTGTCTCAAAAACAATAATCACATCACTGGATGAGGCTCAACTTGAAATCTTGTGACCTTCCCTGAGCTCCAAAGGCTGCCCACAGCAGACAGCAAAGAAAGCTAAAAAGCACTGTGACATCCCAGACACCCAAACTCTGCTCCCCTGGGAGCCCTCCAGTGGACCAAAAGCAGGAAAGAGCTGACCTGGGTGCTCATGGAGGGAGCTGGATCTGAAGAGGAGGGGAATGCAATGAGAGTCTCATGAAGGGAGGAGGCAGGTGGGCTCCATCCTGCCATCCTCAGAGTTGATCAGCAGAAATTCCGGTATGTTGTCAGCTATTTTCACAACTAGAAGGCCATGAGATGGGAATTCAATGTAACACTCAACAAATTAATATCTGATTGCCACATTGAGAGGACAGCTTTGAAATCTTGACCTGCTGATTGTTCAGATTCAGGAGGCCAACTTGGAACCAGCTGCGTTTGCTGGGTCCTCAAAGCTGTATGCAGTGGGTCAGATCTTTGAGTCTGCATCTTATGGTGAGGAAGTCCTCTCTATCTGAGCTCTGACCCTGGATGTCACTCTATCATGGACTCTGAACTTTGAACATGTAGGGGCTCCACTAAGGTTTCTAGACCCCTGAAATCCAGGGGTGCAGCCCTCAGACCCCACAGTCAGCTCTACACCTGATTCTTGTGTTTCACTTGAAAGGCCCTGGGGTCTCCAGGACCAGAACTCTACTGACTTGAACCAGACCCAGGACTTAGAGGCTCTTTGGTTCTGATTCCACTTCTGAGACAAGGTATGATTCCAGCTCTCTACCTCCCTCCAGAAAGCCAGTGTCCTAAAAATAAAACAAAATTCTAGGTCAAAACAAATAATATTCATTCTTTCTCCCTTGTTGCCTGAGTTAAAGGAAGGAGAGAGAAGGAGAGAGAGAAAGAGAGAGAGAGAGAGAGAGAGAGAGAGAGAGAGACAGAGAAGGTACCAAGAGCCTTCCCAAGTTCCTCCTGCTTTTTTTTAAATTCATTTTCTGCTTCTGTAATAGAACACATCCCAAACTGTTCACTGTTAATAATAACACATAGGTATTTTCCTTGAACTTGGAGGTCGAAAAATCTAAGATGAAGTGATGATTTTAGTTAATTGTTATTTTCTAATTTTATTTTATTTTATTTATTATACCCATATCATGTGTATGAGTGTATTTCCTGCAACAACATAAATACCTGTGTTGAGTTATGTGAGGAGGTCAGAAGAGGGCACCAGATCTCCTGGAACTGGGATTATGAATAATTGTTAGCCAGCTGCCATATGGGTGCAGAGAACCCAGGTCTTCTGCAAGAGCAATTAATTATTGCACTTATTCACCTAGCCATTTCTCCATCCTCCCTTTTCCCCCTGGCTTGTTTGTTTATTTCTTTGGCTTTTCAAAACAAGGTCTCCCTGTAGCCTCACATGGCCTGGACCTCAAGGTGTAGAGCAGGCTGGCCTCAATCTCATGTAAAACCATCTGCCTCTGTCTCTGGAAGGATGAGATGAAAGTCCTATTCCATCACATCCACCTTTATTTTTATTTTACATGTGTCAGTGTTTTGCCTGCATGGATGAGTGTATGTGTGCTGTGCAATCCCCTCAGAGACCAGCAGAGGGCATCACATCCCCTGGAACTGGAGTCAAGGATGGGTTTTAGCCACCATGTGGGTGATGAGAACAGGATCGTGTGCAAAAACATCCACTGCTCTTGACCACTGTGAATTAAAATGTTAATTTTCAACAAAATAAGAGTTGACAGGGAAGTGTGCGGAGGTTGAGGAGTGTGTAGGACTTCTACAGGACAAGGCACAGAACAACCCAGGGTCCCAGAGCTGAGCCTGAACTGAGAGGCCACCTCCTCCTCCTCTTCCACCATCTCCTCCTCCTCCTCTTCCACCTCCTCCTTTCTGTCTTGCTCCTCCTCCTCCTCCACCTCCTCCTCCTATTCCTCCTCCTCCACCTCTTACTCCTCCTCCTCTTGGTCTTCCTCCTTTTCTTCGTCTTCCTCCACCTCCTCCTCTTTCCTCCTCTTCCTCCTCCTCTTCCTTTTCTTCTTCCTCCTCCACTTCGTCTTCCTCCTCCTCCACCTCCTCTTCCTTCTCCTCTTCCTCCTCCTTCGTAGATTTGTAGTTTCATAGGTTCCTCTTCCTCATCTTCGTCTTCCTCCACCTCCTCCTCTTTCCTCCTCTTCCTCCTCCTCTTCCTTTTCTTCTTCCTCCTCCACTTCGTCTTCCTCCTCCTCCTCCTCCACTCCTCCTCCACGTCCACCTCCTGCTCCTTCTCCTCTTTCTCTTCCTTCGTAGATTTGTTGGTTCACAGGTTCCTCTTCTTCCTCTTCGTCTTCCTCCTCCTACTCAACCGCCTCCTTCTCCTCTTCATCTTCTGCCTCCTCCTCCTCCTTCTCTTCGTCTTGCTCCTCCTTCGTAGATTTTAGGTTAATAGGATCCTCCTCCTCTTCTTCCTCTTCCTCCTTCTCCTCCTCCTCCACTTCTTCTTCGTCCTCCTCCACTTCCTCCTACACACCCTCCTCCTCTTCATCTTCAATTTCCTCCTCTTCCTCCTATTCCTCCCCCTCCTTTTCCTCCTATTCCTCTTCCTCTTCGTCTTCCTCCTCCCCGTCTTCCACCTCCTCTTCTTTTCTCCTCCTCCTCCACCCACTGCTTCTCCTCCTCCTCCTCCTCCTCCTCTTCCACCTCCTCCTTCATAGATTTGTAAGTGCATAGGATCCTCCTCTTCCTCTTCCTCTTTCTCCTCTTCTTCTCCTCCTCTTCGTCTTCCTCCTCCTCCACCTCCTCAGCCTCCTCTTCCACCACCTCCTCCTGCACATTGTCTTCCTCCTCCTCCACCTCCTCCTCCTCTTCCTCCTCCTCTTCCTCTTCCTTCTCTTCATCTTCCTCTTCTTCCGCTTCAGCCTCCTCCACCTCCTCCTCCTTCTCTTCCACCTCCTCCTCCTCCACCTAATCTTCTTCATCTTTCTTCTCCTCCTCCTACTCCACCTCCACCTCCTTTTCTTCATCTTCCTCCTCCTCCTATTTCTCCTCCTCCTATTCCTCCTCCTCCTATTTGTCTTCCACTTCCTACTCCACCTCCTCCTCTTTGTCTTGCTCCTCCTCCTCCAGCTCCAGCTCCAACTCCTCATCCTCTTCCTCCTACTCCTCCTATTCCTTCTCCTGCTCTTCGTCTTCCTCCTCGTCCTCTTCATCTTCTTCCTCCTTGTTAGATTTGTAGGGTAATAGGATCCTCCTCCTCCTCTTCCTTATCCTCTTCCTCCTCCTACTCTCCTTCGTCTTCCTTCTCTTCTTTCTCCTCCTCTTCATCTTCCTCCTCCTCCAGCTCCTCTTCCCCCTCCTTCGTAGATCTGTAGGTTAATAGGTTACTCCTCCTCCTCTTCCTAGTCCTCTTCCTCCTCCTCATCTTCATCTTCCTCCTCGTCTTCCTCCAACTCTTCCTCCTTTTTAGATTTGTAGGATCATAGGATGCTCCTCATCCTCTTCATATTCCTCCTCCTCATCCACCACATCTTCCTCCTCCACCTCCTCCTCGTATATCTCCTCCTCTTCTTCCTCCTCCTCCTCTTCATCTTCCTCATCCTCCTCCTCCTACACTTCCTCTTCCGCTTCCACTTCTTCCTCCTCCTCCTCCTCCTCTTCATCTAGCACCTCCTACTCTTTGTCTTGCTGCTCCTCCTCTCAACTCATCCTCCCCCACCTCCTCCTCCTGTTCCTCCTCCTCCTCTTCCTCCTCTTCCTCCTCCTCTTCGTTTTGTTCCTCCTCCTCTTTGTCTTCCTCCTCTTCTTCCTCCTCCTCTTCGTCTTCCTCCTCCTCCACCAACTCTTCCTCCTCCAGCTCCTCCTCCTTCATAGATTTGTAGGTGCATAGAATCCTCCTCCTCTTTCTCTTCCTCTTCCTCTTCTTCCTCTTTGTCTTCCTCCTCCTCCACTTCCTCTCCTTCATCTTCCTCCTCCTCTTCCTACTCCACCTGCTCTTCGTGGTCTCCTCCTCCACCACCTCCTCTTCACATGCCACCTCCTCTTCCTCTTCCTCCTCCTCCTCCTCCCATTCCTCCCCCTCCTCCTCCTATTCCTTCTACTAATCTTTCTCCTCCGCCTCCTCTTACTCCTCCTCCTCTTTTTCTTCCTCCTCTTCTTCCTCCTCCTCTTCATCTTCCACCTCCTCCCCCTATTTCATAGATTTGTAGGTTAATAGTTTCCAGATCCTCCTCTTCCTAGTCCTCTTCCTCCACCTCATCTTCGTCTTCCTCCTCATCCTCCACCTCCTCCTTTGTAGATTTGTAGGTTCATAGGATCTTCCTCTTCATATTCCTCATCCTCCTTCACCACCTCTTCCTCCTCCATCTCCTCCTCCTCTTCTACCTCCTCCTCCTCTTCATCTTCCTCATCCTCCTCCTACACATCCTCTTCCGCTTCCTCTTTTTCTTCCTCCTCCTGCTCTTCGTCTACCTCCTCCTCCTCTTCATCTTACTGCTCTTCCTCTCACCTCATCCTCCCCCACCTCCTCTTGTTCCTCCTCCTACTCTTCCTCCTCCTCCTCTTATTCCTCTTCCTCTTCCTCCTCTCCGTCCTCCTCCTCTCTACCTCATCCTCTTCTTCCTCATCCTCCTTCTCTTTGTCTTCTTCCTCCTCCTCCTCCTCTTCCTGTTCTTCCTCCTCCTCTTCATCTTCCTCCTACTACACCACCACCTCCTCCTCCTCCACCTCCTCCTCCTTCTTAGATTTGTAGGTACATAGGATCCTCCTCCTCCTCTTCCTCTTCCTCTTCCTCCCCTTCGTCTTTCTCCTCCTCTTCCTCCTCCACCTGTTCATCTTTTCCTCCTCCACCACCGCCTCCTACCATTCCTCCTGCTCTTCTTCCTCCTCCTCCTCCTCCCATTCTTCCACCTCCTCCTCCTATTCTTCCTCCTACTCTTCCACCCCGACTCCTCTTACTCCTCCACTTTGTCTTCATCCTCTTCTTCCTCCTCCTCTTTGACTTCCTCCTCCACCACCTCCTCCTCCTCCTCCACATCCTCCACCTCCTCCTCCTTCGTAGATTTGTAGGTTCATAGGATCCTTCTCCTCTTCCTCTTATTCTTCCTCTTCCTCCTTTTTGTCTTGCTCCTCTTCCACCTCCACCTCCTCCCCTTCGTCTTCCTCCTCTTCCTCCTCCTCCTCTTCCACCTCCTCCTCTTATTCCTCCTCCTCCTCATATTCCTCCACTTCCTCTTCGTCTTCCTCCTCCACCTCCTCCTCCTTTGTAGATTTGTAGTTGCATAGCATCCCCCTCCTCCTCTTCCTCTTCCTATTCCTATTCCTCTTCCTCCTGTTTGTCTTCTTAATCCTCCACCTCCTCCCCCTCGTCTTCCTCCTCCTCTTCCTCCTCCACTTGCTCTTCGTTGTCTCCTCCTCCCCATATCCTCCTCCCATTCCTCTTCCTCCTCCTCCTCACATTCTTTCACGTCCTCCTCCTATTCTTCCTCCTCCTCTTCCTCCTCCTCCTCTTCCCATTCCTCCAACTCCTCCTCCTATTTCTCCTACTACTCTTCCTCCTCCACCTCCTCTTGCTCCTCCTTGTCTTCATCTTCCTCCTCTTCTCCTTTTCATCTTCCTCCTCCTCCACCTCCTCCTCCTCCTTCTTCATAGATTTGTAGGTTAATAGGTTCCTCCTCTTCCTCTACCTAGTCCTCTTTCTCCTCCTCATCTTCGTCTTCCTCCTCGTCATGCTCCACCTCCTCCTCCTTTGTAGATTTGTAGGTTCATAGGATCCTCCTCATCCTCTTCATATTCCTGCTTCTCCTCCACCACCTCTTGCTTCTCCACCTCTTCCTCCTATACCTCCTCCTCTTCTTCCTTCTCCTCCTCTTCATCTTCCTCGTCCAACTCCTCCTACACCTCCTCTTCTGCTTCTTCTTACTCCTCCTCCTCTTTGTCTACTGCCTCCTCCTCTTCGTCTTATTGCTTCTCCTCTCACCTCATCCTCCCCCACCTCCTCCTCCTATTCCTCCACCTACTCTTCCTCCTCCTCCTCTTACTCCTCTTCCTCATCCTCCTCCCTTTCCTCCACCTCCTCCTCCTCCTATTACTCTTCCTCCTCCTACTCCTCTTTCCCCTCCTCCTCTTTGTCTTCCTCCTCTTCTTCCTCCTCCTCTTCTTCATCTTCCTACACCTCCTCCTCCTACACCTCCTCTTCCACTTCCTCTTCTTCCTCCTCCTCCTCTTCTTCATCTACCTCATCCTCCTCTTCGTCTTACTGCTCCTCCTCTCAACTAATCCTCCCCCACCTCCTCTGACTGTTCCTCCTCCTACTCTTGCTCCTCCTCCTTTATTTTTCTTCCTTCTCCTCCACCTCTTCCTCTACCTCATCTTCTTCCTCGTCCTCCTCCACTTTTTCTTCTTCCTCCTTCTCCACTTCCTGTTCTTCCTCCTCCTCTTTGTCTTCCTCCTCCTCCACCACCTCCTCCGCCAATTCCTCCTCCTTTGTAGATTCGTGGGTGCAAATGATCCTCCTCCTCCTCTTCCTCTCCTTTGTCTTCCAACTCCTCCACCTCCTCCTCTTTATCTTCCTTCTCTTCTTCCTACTCCACCTGTTCTTCACGTTCTCCTCCTCCACCACCTTCTCCTCCCACTACTCCTCCTCCTCTTCCTATAATCCTCCTCCCATTTATTCACCTCCTCCTCCTATTCTTCCTCCTCCTCTTCCTCCTCCTCCTCCCATTCCTCCACCACCTCCTCCTATTCCTCCTTATACTCTTCCTCCTCCTTCTCCTCCTACTCCTCCTCCTCTTCATCTTCCTCTTCTTCCTCCTCCTCTTCATCTTCTTCCTCCTCCACCTCCTCCTCCTCTTCCTCCTCCTTCGGAGATTTGTAGGTTAATAGGTTCTTCCTCCTCGTCTTCCTAGTCCTCTTCCTCTTCATCATCTTCGTCTTCCTCCTCATCCTCCTCCACCTCCTCCTCCTTTGTAGATTTGTATGTTCATCAGTTAATCCTCCTGCTCTTCATATTCCTCCTCCTCTTCCAAAACATATTCCTCCTCCACATCCTCCTCCTATGCCTCCTCCTCTTCATGTTCCTCATCCTACTCCTCCTACACCTCCTCTTACATTTCCTCTTCCTTCTCCTCCTCCTCTTCATTTACCTCCTCCTCCTCTTCATCTTTCTGTTTCTCCTCTCAACTCATCCTCCCCCACCTCCTCCTCCTATTCTTCCTCCTACTCTTCCTCCTCCTCTACCTCGTACTCTTCTTCCTCGTCCTCTTCATCTTTGACTTCTTCCTCCTCCTCTTCCTGTTCTTCCCCCTCCTCTGTGTATTGCTCCTCCTCCTCCCCAAACACCTCCTCCTGTTCCTCCTCCTGCACTTCCTCCTCCTCTTCTTCCTCCTCTTCCACCTCCTATTCTTCCTTTTCTTCTTCCTACTCCTCTTCGTCTTCCTCTTCCTCCTTCACCTCCTCCTCCCTCTCCTCTTCCTCCTTCGTTGTAGATTTGTAGGTTCATAGGATCCTCCTCCTCCTCTTCCTCTTCTTCCTCTTCCTCTTCTTCCTCCTCCTCTTCATCTTCCGCCTAGTCCACCTCTTCCTCCTGCTTCTCTTCGTCTTATTCCTCCTCCTCCCCTTCCACCTGCTCCTCTTCCACTTCTTCATCTTTCGTAGATTTGTAGTTGTATAAGATCCTCCTCCTCTTCCTCATCCTCTCCATCCTTTTTGTCTTCCTCCTACTCCACCTCCTCCCCTCCATCTTCCTCCTCCTCTTCCTCCTCCACCACCTCTTTTTTGTCTCCTCCTCCACCAGCTCCTCCTCCCATTCCTCCTCCTCCTTTTCCTCTTCCTCCTCGTCCTCCCATTCCTCCAACTCCTCCTCCCATTTTTCTTCCTCCTACTCTTCCTCCTCTTCCTCTTTTTCCTCATCCTCTTTGTCTTCCTCCTCCTCCACCTCCTCCTCCTTCGTAGATTTGTAGGTTCATAGGATCCTCCTCCTCTTACTCTTCCTCTCCCTATTCCTCCTCTTTCTCTTCCTCCTCCTCCACCTCTACCTCCTCCCCTTCATCTTTCTCCTCTTCCTCCTCCACCTGCTCTTTGTCGTCTCCTCCTCCACCAACTCCCCATCCCATTCCCCCTCTTCCTCCTCTTCCTCTTCCTCCTCCTCCTCCCATTTCTCCACTTCCTCCTCATATTCCTCCTCCTCCTTTCTCATCCTCTTCCTCCTCCCATTCCTCCACCTCCTCCACCTATTCCTCCTACTACTACTCTTCCTTCTCCACCTCCTCTTAATCCTCCTCCTCTTCGTCTTCCTCCTCTTCGTCCTCCTCTGTCTTCCACCTCCTCCTCTTCCTTCTCCTCCTCCTCCTCCGTAGATTTGTAGGTTAATAGGATCCTCCTCCTCCTCTTCCTACTCCTCTTCCTCCTCCTCATCTTCGTCTTCCTCCTCATCTTCCTCCACCTCCTCCTCCTTTGTAGATTTGTAGGTACATAGGATCCTCCTCCTCCTCTTCATATTCCTCCTCTTCCTCCTCAACACCTCTCTTCTGCCTTTCTCTTCCTTCCTCTTTACCTCTTTTCGTTCTACCTCCTCTTCCTCTCTGCCTTCCTCTCTCTCGCCATCCCCTCATACTCCAGTCGCTCCTCCTCCTCTTACTCCTCTTCCTCCTGAGCTGCCTCTCCTCCTCCTCTCCTCTACCGTCATACTGCTTCTTCCTTGTCTCTCCTCTGTTGTTTCTCTTCCTCCTCCTCTTTCCTCTTCTTCTCTTTCTTCNTTACCATGACAAGCTACATGGTCTTTCTGTCCCAATACTTGCACAGGCATGTCCCTTTCTGCAGGATTTACCCACTAGTTGGTTTCTGTTAACTATCCTTCTCCTTGGTTAGGGAGGCAAGTGACTGGCTGGTCCAGTCCCCCAGGACTCACCACTGCCTGTACCAGGTTAACTGTCTGTGCCCTGAGCTGACACACACAGTTGAAGATGTCCACCACTTTTTCATTCTCAGCAGTGCCAAGCATGGTTTCGATGGCAATGGAGCAGCCAGTCCGCCAGGCTCCTGCACGAGAAGAGATGTTTGCTATGTTTTAGGGATTTTGGCATGAGACAAACTGTGGAGAAGTCCCTACCATTTATTCCTATCCTGAGGGCCTTGTTGAAAAGGAGTATGCTTCAGAAGTCATATGAAGCAGTTGGAACTACAATATTCCTCAGAGATGCTGAGTGAAGTGATTGTATTCTCCTTTTTAAAATGGGAGAGCAAGCTTGCCAGGGGGGCATTTTATTAGGAATACCTTTTGTCCTATTCATTCAGCAGATCTCTCTTTTGAAGCATCTGTATTTGAGGCATGTGTAAGAAGTGGGTCAGACACCTCCACCTGATGTGCACTTTGGAACATCTGCACTGGGTCATCTGTAGTGAGAGGCTGAGTAGCAAACCCTTGTTTTCTCCACATGCAGAGGCCCTGTGCAGGATCCAGGGCTACAGCCATGGAATCAGCTATATTTTAGGTTTGTCTCTTCTGTATTCATGTTCATCCCACATCCCTTTAGTGCTCAGCATCAAACACCTTTGAATCCCAAGCAGAAGATTTATAAGACCATCCACTATATCCAGATTCCTTATACACATGCTAGGAAGGAAGTGTCCTTTTGCAGGTCCACCTACCACTCTGAGCCTATTGGACTTTGACTTTGGATTTGTTCAGAATGGAAGTGACCCAAGGCCCAGGCAATTTCTTAGGCATGGATTCAAGGACAGTGTGGGTTACTCTGTTTCTTCTCTCTCTCAGGTCCTCGATCTCTCTCAGCTGCTCGATCTCATATTTACCCTCGGTGTCCACAATTTCCTGGGAACTTCCCAACTGCTGTGTACTCCATGCTGCAGCATCCTCTGGCATCCCAGTGGCAACCCTGGTACATGAGCCCTGCACAGGAACTTCCACGCCTTCTTCCTGATGTGAACCCAGGAGTCTCCAGCCCCCAGCAGCCTTGCCCAACCACTGATGATCATCCAGATCCTCAGTGAAGACATGTAGAAGCTTGTTTTCCCTCTAAGAGAATTGTGCATGTTTCTAACTGCTGGCTTATTCCTCCCCTTACTATGACAATAAAGCATGGAATTAAATGTGTGGCCTTGACCTTGTCTTTTCTGCCTTTGTCTATGGTTGTTTGGTGGGAACCTGGCCTCTGTTCCTGTCTCCACCAGGCTTCAGGTGTGGAGGCTCCTTTAGCATGGGGACAACTTGGACATGTGGTCACAGAACTTGTGTTCAGCCTAGAATGTTTCTGGCTATAGCTTCAAATTCATCAGGTGACCATTGCTGGTGGCAGGGGCTGGGATGGAGCTCAGTGGTGGAGTCCTTGGGGAGCATGTGCAAGGCCCTGGCTTGGATCCTCAGCAATGAAAACCAAACTGAAGATATTTCTTCCCTTAGAAAAGAGTTTTAGGGTTAAAATTAACATAGGTGGCATGTTTACTATACTTACAGAATTTACTAATTGTAAGGTACTATGGGGGCTGGATGGATGGGTCAGTGGGTAAGAGCACTAGCTACTATTTTGGAAGACTGAGCTTGGGGCCCAAGACCTCACATGACACCTAACAACTGTCCAGACCTTGCACACATGTGATACATTTACATGCATTCAGGAAAAGCAGTCATATATAAAAGAAAAAGAAATACTGAGGACAGTAGCTAGACAGTCAGAATATCACAAACAGATCCACACTGAGAAGATGAAAAAAGACAAATTCTTCAAAAACACTCAAATTGGGCTGGAGATATAGCCTAGCAGTAAAAAGCACCGACTGCTCTTGCAGAGGACCTGGGTTCGATCCCCAGCACCCACATGGCGGCTGAGAACCATCTGTAACTCCAATTCCAGGAGAACTCCAGTTCCAAGGGAATCTGAGACCCTCTTCTGACCTCCGTGGCATTGCATGACATGGGTGCACAAACCGACATGCAGACAGTAGATTCATACACATAACAAAAGTAATTAAAAATTTTAAAAAAGCACTCAAATTATATCTGTTCACCCAATATGAATTAGATCACTTGAATAACCTTACAGCTATGAATAATTATCCTTCATTTTATATCTCACGAAATTTAAACAAGTGTTGGTGGCTTTACTAGAATATTCTACAAAGTGTTTAAGGGATAATTATCATCAATTTATTGGATTTCTTCTAGAAATTTGAAAAAAGTACCTTCAAATTTTCCTGATAAAGGTGATTTCTCTGATGCCTAAACTATACAAAGAGTACAAGGAAGGAAGTGAAGGAGGGAGGGAGAGACAGGGACAGAGGAAGGGGAGGAGGGAGGGAGAGGCACAGGAACAGAGGAAGGGGAGGAGGGAAGGAGAGGCAGAGGAACAGAGGAAGGGAGGGAAGGAAGTCATGAAGGAAAAGAAGGAAAAGAAACCTAAAAATCAGTGTCCCCAGCTACATAGATGCAAAAAACACATAAATAAGATTAATAATTATAAGTTATGACAGAACAGGTTTGTATTAGTCACTTTTCTGTTGCTGTGATAAAACAGCATGACCAAGGAACTTATAAAAGGAAGAGTTTATTTGAGCTTATGATTGGCGGTTCCAGGGAATTACAGTCCATTGTGGCGGGAGGCGTGGCGGCTGGATCTGGAGAAGCAAACGGAGGGTCACATCTCGCAAAGAGCACAGGAAACACAGAGGAAGCAACTGCAGTCCAAGAGGCTTGTTAAACTCTCTAAGCCCTGCCCCCAGTGACACACTTCCTCCAGCATGGCCACACACCCCAAGACCTCCAAAAACAGTGCCACCAACTGGAGACTGAATACCTAAAGCCTATGGGGGACACACATTCAAACCACCACAAGGTTATTCCAAAGATGGAAAATAGGATCAGTACTTAAAGATCAATGAATTTAATCTATGATATTAGGATAAAGAATTGTAAAATTTGATAATTTCAATCAATGCAGAAAAGCAGCCAACAGAAGTCCATATCCACTGGTGTTAAGCACTCTCTCCAAAGTAAAAATACAGGGAACTTCTTCGGCTTGAGCAAGAACATCATCCACAAATACAGGTCCTTTGCCTTTATTGAAACAGGCAATTTAAGAATATCTGCTCTTCTTTGTCCTGTGATGCATGAACTGCAATGTCCAGTGGGGGATAACAAAAGGTGAAAATAAATGTCACACAGGTCAGAAAAAGACATAAAACGGTCCCCATTTCCAAATGAAATGATTATATATTCAAAATATTAAGGGATGTACAATAAAATCCAAGTCTTGTATAAGTGAGTTTTCCCAAATTACAGGACTCAAACTAATCCTGCATAAATCATTGGCATTGCAGTACACTGTCATTGTACCTGTGGGTACTGGAAATCAAAACACAACATCACTTAAAGTCACCAAAAATGAAGTAATTGGAAGAAAATCTAATGATACATATGCTAAAATTAATTTTATTTACTTTTCCCAAAGTTTTTTAGCTGATTTTTTGTGCATCTCATACAATACATTTTAATCAGTTTTAGAACTCAAAAATAAGATACATATAAGGGGAAACCAATCAGAATTACAACTGACTTAGTGCAAGCTATGAAAGCAAGAAGAATGTGGAGCAAAGCATTTCCAGTGTTAAAGGACTATAGATGCCAACCCAGGTTACTATACCCAGCAAAAATGTCAATTATAGTTGAAGGACAAGAGGAAAATCTTCCATGACATAAACAGGATGATAGAATACATGTCTGGAAAATCAGCCCTTCAGAAAATACTTGAAGCAATTCAAAGGACAGAAGAGAGGAGCAACTATCCCCAGGAACCTTGAAAAAGAAATTAATAAAAACATAACTGCAGAGTAGAAACCAAGACTAAAATGCAAATGGATAGTAAGGTGAAAGGAAGCAGCACACATCTTTCAATTATAACCTTAAATATTAATAGACTAAACTCCCAATCAAAAGACATACACTGTGAGATTGGATTAGGAAACAGAACCCATCGATATGCTGTCTACAAGAAACGGATCTTACCTTCAAGGACAGGCACCACCTTAAAGTGAAAGGATGGGAAAAAAATATTCCAAGAAAATGGTAGCAAAAAGAAAGCAGGTGTTGCTATTTAATATCAGACAAAATAGACTTCAAAGTAAAAGAAATAAGAAGAGACAAAGAGGGCCATTACATCCTTCTCAAGGGAACAATTGACCATGAAGTTTTCACAATCATAAATATATATGCACCAAACTCTGGTGCANTTTTTTTTTTTTTTCTTTTTTCTTTTTTTGTCTTTTCTTTTTTTCCAATTTTTTATTTTTATTTTTATTTTTTAACAATAAGTAATAAGCTATGAGTACAAGCATCCTTCAGGTAAAACCAATTTGCAAGCAGCTATGCCCAAACCCACACAGCCCATGTCTCCCACCATGCAGCTGGTGGGGCTTATATGTACAATCATGTTGATCAAATAAGTGTCCAGTCTATGTTGCTGTAGTTTCACCACTCACCTCAATCACAGCCCTTAAATTCTACCATGCCCCCTCTTCCACAGATTGTTCCATAGTTTTAGAAAAGGGGTACTGGTGGACGAGAAGCAAAACAGTCTACTTTCTCTGGAGATGTTGTTTTTGCCTCAGGCCAGCCCAGCCGGAATTTCTTTCTCCCAGTTGGATATCTTTCACCTGCAGGAGATCAAGTTCTGTACAGGAGGGCACAGAGTCAGGCGAGAAAAATAACTGGACTTGACACCAGAGAATTTTGGATCTAGTGCGTCTTTACTGAAATCAAGTGAGGTTTTTATAATAGGCAAGTAACACAAGCAGCGCAGGCAGGGGGAGGGGGAAGGGTCGAGCTGACAGGCAGGTAACTCAGGCAGGAGATTTGCATTCCCCGGGAACAAAGGGATTTACAAAGCCAACAAGATAAGTAAAAGAGGGTTTACAGCTTACACTGTGTCAATAAAACAGCAGCCTTAAACTCACAAACCATAAAAAGTCATTGTCTCTTTTGAAGTTTAAATTAGAGGTTTCTCATCCTTCCTGGGGTTGTTTGCTATCTCTTTGTTTGCTATCTCTAGGTTGTGTTTTAACTACAAGGCCGGAGAAGAGGGCTTTTAGCTCTTTTGCAAATTACACAGAGTTTTTCTTAAAGGAGAAATCTCCGCCATGTGCCTTTAACTAAGTGTTACACTTTAACATGTATAACTCTAACTTTATTAGATGTAGCTTTCTACTTAAAGGACTAAGTCTTCTTTTTATTAAGTTTGGAAGGACACTTTTATTATTATTAACTAATCTATGATCTCACTTAGTGTAATGTCTACAATATCTTTGTGGGGACTTTTAGGACAAAGGAGTTTTTAGATGTTGTATCTCTGTATGATTTTACTTAGGTGCATCAGGCTGTTTGCCTGAATTGTTTTTAAGCATGTTTAACTGTCCCTTATCTGGGACTGAGGTTGTGCTGAGCTTAGGAGGAGAGTCAAAAGACAATGTACAAAGTCCAACACTCATGAAGCATAACATCTTTGTAATGCATCATGATCTTAGAAGCTGAGACCGGGTACTCTGTCACTGACCACCAGGGAGCTTAACCTCAAGAGGCTCTTATCTCCTACATCCGTTTATTATGTTTACACAGACGACTCCGGAGTTGGTGTGACAGTTTTGGACTCTGATCAGTTCTGGCTG
This sequence comes from Rhizomys pruinosus, assembly GCA_009823505.1. Lineage (NCBI taxonomy): Eukaryota > Metazoa > Chordata > Mammalia > Rodentia > Spalacidae > Rhizomys > Rhizomys pruinosus. The sequence continues at coordinate 192,743 of VZQC01012493.1, read as the reverse complement.
TTTCCTTTCATGGGTTGACAGTTTGTCCAGGAATAACCTTTCAATCCTACTAATGAAGCACAAGCAATTAGATATATAGGTATTTAAACAGTACTAATTATTATGGTAGGTTACTTTGGTATAGTCATAGATGTTTGGATGGCATGCTAATCTATGAATTATATTTTTTCTGTAAAAGATGACAAGGTCTTACTGTGGCTTATAACTTCTCCTAACCACTAGAGGATGTAAGCTTGTGGCATCAGCCATGAATTATTCCTCCAAGGAGAGAGCTAATTGCCAATTAGATTTGGGATATACAGACATGTGGCTGCCACTGCTGCACAGTATTTCTAGGCAGGTGAGGTGTAGCTGATGCTGATGGAGTCTTGCTTGACTCAAGGAGACCAATTTTTGCTTTATTGGTTTATTGGCCTTTAGTAACACTCTCTGGCATTCCAGAGACCAACTGTACACTTGCAAGTGTAGTCTCAATACATCTTTCCCATGCTTGCATCAGGTCTTTGACACCTTACCACCTCTCTTCTTGCAGGTATCCCAATTTACAGGCAAGAAGCCTTTACCTTTTGGGGGGGGGGGTTGGATCCCCTGGCCAACATCTCCTTGGCAGAATAATCCATTGCTGATATCAGAGCTCTCCTGTATTATTATATTTTGCTTAAATACACAGCTTGAAAAGACTTCAGTATTATATTTGGCTCTGAATAAAGAATAATACTTTTCACATTTCCTATGTCTATTAGTCAATTAAAGAAAGCAGTTTTACCAGTTTTGTAGGAGATTACCTCTATAACAGTCGGCTCGAAGTTATGGTTAGAGAATGACTTCATTACCATCATGTATTTCTTTGTTCTATGAAAAGGAGGTAAGAAGTTCTCTCATATTAAAACTTTGCAGCCCTTAGAAGGTAAGGTTCATTAGGACTCATTATAAACAGTGGTTACAAATAGGATCCACAGAGATGTTTAATGTCTGTAGGAGTCTGAGACTTTTCTTCCTTTTAATGGGCCAACTTCTCTGGGTATTTCTTGGTACATCCTGCACAATGCAAAGCTGTATCTTTTCTTTCTCAGCCATTAAGTTGGTGACGTTTTGACCTGTGGGAACATACAAATCCTTTGCCACAGTTAGTTTTAAGATTTAAATTGAAAATTTGACAAAAAGGTTTAATATATAACTGTATCCCCCTTTTTTATTTTAGGTTTTTATTTTTTGAACCATGAGTCTCAAAAAGGCAGTTGTAGTACACCTACCTATAGGCAGGAATCAAG
>VZQC01012493.1:146668-179753 GCA_009823505.1 Rhizomys pruinosus | reverse complement strand
GGCTACCAAGTCAGTACAGGTTTCATTGGTGGGTAATAGAGTAGACTATTCCAGGTTCCTTTATAACACCATCTGGCATTGAGGAAGTGATGTGCTGTAATTTTAAACTTACTCTTCTGAATAAAATGATACTTATGGCTTCTTTCAAAATAGTGTGTTTTTTAATTTTCCCCAGGTTTCAAGTGGCATTGGCAGATGTAGTGGGTTTTGTCTGTTTGTTTATTTACTGTTTATTTTCAGCATTTATCCCGTTTAGTGTTTTGTGATCTTCCTGGACCACTGGTTTGGTGTTTAGTAATAATTTGAAGATATTCTCAGCCATTATTGATTAAAATATTTCTTCTGTACTTTTCTCTTTCCCCCTACTCTGTGTCCTTCATCCTTTCCTCTCTTCTTCATGATATTCTCATTATTTGTAGTTTTACATTTTTTTTTTTTTGAGACAGGGAATTCCTGTAGCCCCAGGTGGCCTGGAATTCATTGTGTAGTCCAGGCTGGCTTTGAACTCACAAAGACCCAACTGCTTCTGCTTCCCAAGTGCTAGGGTTAAAGGCTTGCACCACCAGCATGCCCGGCTGTAGTTATAACTTTTGATGTTTTTACATCATGTAGGGATATCCAGGGATTTTGTCCTTTTTGTTTTGTTTTGCCCTTTTCTCATCAAATTTTCAGTTTTAGAAGCTTCTTTTGATGAAGCTGGAGTTTCTTCCTAGTGTTGAGCAGTTCAATAATGAATCTGTCAAATGAATTTTGATTATATTTAGGTTTCTGATCTCTAGTATTTCCCTTTTTTTCCTTTTCTCGGAATTTTCATCTTATATTCATATTGGCCATTTTCCATTGTATGTTTTCTATTTTTACCTTTTGGGTCCTTAGTACATTAAGAAGAGTTTATTTAAAATGTCCAAATTTAAGCTGGGGATACTGCTTGTAAGGTCCTGGATCAATTCTCAACCTGTAAAAAAAGAATAAATACATAAATAAGTGAATAAATAAAGGAAATTTCTTACCTCCTGATTCCAACATCCTGCCAAATTTGCATATGGTTTTATTTCTTTCTGCATCTTTTTATACTGTCTTCTGCGTTTTAATGTACCTTGTGATCTGTCATTAAAAATCAATTTATGATGTATGTGGTAAAAAGAACTTTGGTGGTTGGGCCTCCTTTGATGTGCAATAAGAAGTTATAGAAATAGCAATGTTCTAGTTCTGTGAGTCAGTCTCAGTCTTTCATGAATTTGTGCCCCTTGTCTGTGAAATTCATATGCCTTCTTTTTTTTTCAGATTTCTCAGGTTCACTTGTATAAGAGCAGGGCAGGATGGCCAAGGAGACTGGAATTATTGATTCCTTTCTTTACCTTGGCTAGGAATAGATAAAACTCAGGATTTAGCCCTAGATAAAATGGTTTCTCTTGAGCACAAGGCCTCATGAACTAGAGTAACAGAATGGTTTTTTTTAATTTTATTTATTTCTGTATGTGAATGAATGTACTGCCTGCATGCAGGTTTGTGCACCCGTGTCGTGCAATGCTGCAGAGGTCAGAAGAGGGTGTTGGATTCCCCTGGAACTGGAGTTCTCTTGGAATTGGAGTTTCAGACAGTTCTCGGCCGCCATGTGGGTGCTGGGGATTCAACCCAGGTCCTCTGTAAGAGCAGTCGGTGCTCTTAACCACTAGGCCATCTATCCACCCCTGTTTTGTTGTATTTTTAAATGGTCACTGTTCTTTTTTCCCTATGCCAAAAGTAAGAAGTGAGTTTTTCCAAGTTCCTTGAGGGAACTTACTCAGCAACAGATCAACAGAGAGGTGTGGTGATCTCTTCCCGTTTGTACCTTTCAGATTTGTATACATTGGGCTCCACAAATCATCAGGTGGAGTGAGGGTTGCAACCTTGGCTCCGGCTCTTTGGAGAAGCCTGGATTCTATTTTTATTTGGCGAGTATAGATTCTATCTTCTGGCATGTCTCTTTAGTTTGGGGGAAATATATGCTCTGAGAGTTCACTTTCCAAGTATGTTGGAAGAAGAGATGCTGATTTTTCAGCTTTTTTTTTTTTTCTTTTTCGTATTGCTAAGATGAAGTCATAACTTTCAAGCTCCTTACTTGTTGAATTTAAAAGTGGAAACCTCTAAAGTTGCCCATTAGTTACTAACAATTAGTGATTTTCTGAGACACGGATGACTCTGGTTTTCCCAAACTATAATACCTTAGAGACTGTAACAAAGAAATTTTGGCAAGATGGGTGGTGTGTACACTAGTAATCCCTACATTCTGGAGTCTGAAACAGAGGATTGCAAGTTCAAGGTCAGCTTGGTTTAGAGTGAGGTGACATGAGGGGAAGGGAGGAAAAGTGAAGAGAAAAAGAAGAGTTTTTCTCATTTTTTTGAAAAATGTAGAAGGAACTGTAAGATGACAAAATAATTAGTACTGTTGACATTATTGAGCCAGATCTATTTCCTGAATATACTTTCCCTTCCCATGCATTTTGGCATATATTGTCTAATGTTTAATTCATATATATATATATATATATCAGATATTAATAGAATTTTTAAAGTTACTAAGAGATACACACAAAGGAGTGATTTTCATTATGACATTTTCAGACAGGTATGTCAACATAGTTTTTCCTTATTCATCCTTTCACCCACTTTCCTCATTTATCCTTTCCTTTCTTTTTGTTTAATTTTTATTTAAAAAATTATTTGTTTTGGTGTGTGTGTGTGTGTGTGTGTGTACCCATGTGTGTTGTCCCATATCATAGTGCACCTATAGAAGTCAGAGGACAACTGGCCAGAGTCTGTTTTCTCTTTCCACTTTGTCACAAATCAGGCTTGGTGGAAACTATATTTACCCACTGAGCCCTTTGATCAGCCTATGCCCAGGATTCTTGTTTCATCTCTTTCTGCTTTCACTTTTACATGTAGTACACTACCCTCTCTTCTCACCTCTTCTTTTCTTTAAATATAAAGACATAATTTGAGAGAAATGAAATGTCTTACCAAGTTGATGTTAATGGTAGCATGACAGTGTTGGGTTTGAACTTGGTCTTTCTGAATGAAGATACTTCCAGTTGACCATCAAGTTTGTCATATGGGTATTGATTCTTCTTTATTAATTAAAGTGATTATTATTTCTTTGAAATTCCAGAGGAAAAGTTGTCCTAAGAAGCTCAGAGGAGCAATAAATACAGAGATAGAGAAATGGTTTTGTTATAAAATTCCTACATGTGGTCATGATAATTAGAATGAAGAAGGGCTGGAGAGATGGCCTAGTGGTTAAGAGCGCTGACTGCTCTTGCAGAGGACCCGGGTTCCATCCCCAGCACCCACATGGTGGCTGAGAGCCATCTAAATCTCCAATTCCAGGAGAACTCCGGTTCCAGGGGAATCCGACACCCTCTTCTGACCTCCCCGGCATTGCACGACATGGGTGCACAAACCTGCATGCAGACAGTACATTCATACACATACAGAAATAAATAAAATTTAAAAAAAATTTAGAACGAAGAGTTCTCAAGTTTACTAAATGGTGTTATTTCTCTAAATTGTATTAACAGCTTCAGAACCTTGAGAGGCAGATAGCATTATTATTCTTCTCCTACTGACAATTAATTTAGGTAGTCTGCCTTTATTTGTTATGTTTAATCATTGAAGTATCAATTTCTGTTTAGTATTTACTTGCTACTGTTATTCTCTGTCAATGTGCATTAGATTCTTAAGATTTGTGGGCTGGGATGATTTGACTGTGAGGAAGATAGGAAGAGCTGAGAAGCAGAACGGCCCAGACACTGTGATCTTATCACAGGGTAGTCTTCATGTAAAATAAAGTAATGAAATATACTCAATGGCACAGAAATATTTTGATGGCTCTATCTCATACCAGGAAGCAAATATATACGTGAATTTGATGTTTTGGCAGCTGGCTCTCACTTAAACTTGTTCAAAATGTGTTGTTTTGAAACCAATGGAGTACAAAATTAGAGCTTAAAATCCACAAAATGCCCATGGCTGAAAGTGATGCTGTGCTGTTAGTTCTATTTTTGTGCTTAAAACAGTGCTTCTCTACAATTTTATAAGGGATGAATTTTATTTTTCTAAAGCACAGGATTAAGGTAGACATTATTTTGATGTCATAATACTCACTTTAACTTGTTGACATCTCCACAAATAACCTTAAATTTGGCACATGTGCTTCATGAGTTAGAGGACTTTGTCATGATATTTATGAGGATTAATCGAATTTTAGATCAGAAAAGGAATCCAGAAACTCTTAATTTTATGGTTCTCAATTTCAAAATGGGCTTAAAATGCTACATAAAAATTTGTACTACATGTACATGTTCAGGCTCTCAGATATGATATAAGTGACATAAATAAGGTATTTAAAACTATGTCTTACAGATGAGCAAGCTGCTGCCTTGGGAGAAAAAACATTTCTCCAAACCTGATAAAACTGTTCAAGGAGTAACATTTATTACTAGGATAGTCATCTCACTCCAAAGACCACAAAGTCAGAATGGACGTGAGAAGCTCTCTTCACTTCACTTATCAGGTTGTCTGACATACTGGATCTGAATCTACTAGATGAGTTAGATTCTCTGGAACAGTTCCAACTTTTCATGAGAAAAATCCCAAAAGGGTAAAGGGATTAGACACCTTTGCTTGTGCTGGAAAACATGAACAAGTATTCATTAAAATGTGACTTATCAAATTATATGCTGAGATGAAAGATATGTTTGCATTTTTCATTGCTCTGACTCTGTGGTAGCAGGATCAGTTCAAATCCAAGGGCTAAAGTTTTGTCTATGTTTCTTTTTCCTATGTCAGAAGTGAAGTGAATAAACATCTTGATGTAACCTAGTTGCTATTTTTATTGACTTAACTATTTAAATACACTTCATTTTACCTCAATATTAGAGGCACATATGGTACAGTTAATGTTTAAGTGTCAACTTATTTGACTTTTGTTGTGTGTTTTCCACCTGTGATAATCAGTTTCTTTAATAAATCCTATGTGTGGAGCTGGAGAGATACCCTAGCGGTTAAGAGCACTGACTGCTCTTGCAGAGGACCCGGGTTTGATCCCCAGCACCCACATGGCAGCTAAGAACCATCTGTAACTCCAATTCCAGGAGAACTTCAGTTCCAGGGGAATCCGTGACCCTCTTCTGACCTCTGCGGCATTGCACGACACGGGAGCACAGACGTACACGCAGACAGTACATTCATACACATACAAAAATAAATAGCCAGACGTGGTGGTGCACGCCTTAAATCCTAGCACTTGGGAGGCAGAGGCAGGTGGATCTCTGTGAGTTCAAGGCCAGCCTGGTCTACAGAGTAAGTTCCAGGACAGCTGGGGCTACAGGAAGACCCTGTCTTGAAAAGACAGAAATAAAATAAAAGAATTCCTACGTGTTTCTGTGCCTGCCTCTCTGTGTCTATGGCTCTGTCCATGACAACTGTGATATTTGCTTGCGTATGTAAGTGAAATGCTTCTCAATTCATAGCTGTTTTCAAATTTCTAGGAAAAGAAAATAGCATAAATAAATTCTAATTGTAAAGCAATTGAAAATGCTCGTAACTTTTTTGAAAAGGTACAAGAATTTAGAAATAATTAACAAAAAGTGTAAAGAAAAATATCTGTTAGGGAGGATATAATAAAACATCGACAAAGTCTCCAAAATAAAATGTAAGCATTTCTTGTAAAGACATTGAGCCAGGAAGAGATGTCATAAGAGCAATAAGCTTCAGAAAAAATGTGGAAGAAAAAACATAGCAAGGTAGAATGGTTTTCTCTGGTGATTGTTTGTATGACTCACATTTGATAATGAATCTCAAGCTACATATCTTATCGCCCCATTACAGATGACTAATTATAGTGAAGCTACACATAAGAATTAAGGCTATTTAAAGAGTCCAGTGTTAGCTGCATTAAGGTGCTGGGTTTTGATGTGCAGCTATTATTTTCCAAGCTTTGACTTTGAAAACACTGATCAAAAACCACCACTTTCTATCCAGCACAATAACCCTGTCAGAGGCCTGACAACACCTCATAACAACCACCTTGTGCTTAACAAAGAAATGGATTTCAAAACCAGAAGATGCAAATGGCAAGAAGCCAGGACAGTACTGATTTACAATTTTACCTCTTGTTTGTAATCCTTGTTGTGAACAAAAGCCATTTGTCACTCACAAGGCTTTATAATTGGGACACTTCTAAGAAAAGCAGCATAAGACAGACTGACAGGGCAAAAGACAGAAGATAGGCACAAATGTGAACCTTCTTTCAATTTCACAGGGTCTGGCACAAAACAAAAACAAAAACAAAAACAACTTATCACAAAATGGGCAGAAATGCTTTCTGGTTCCTATAGCAATTCTTCTTGTAAAAAGAGGTATTTGGATCTGTTTGAGAATTTATTTGCATAACTTATTTGTATTCAAGCAGTTGAATACAGTAAGAATAAATATTAACCTCTGTCCTGTTTTAAGTCAAGTACTTGGGTTTTCAAAACAAGCATATAGGAGCTCCCTATGCAAGCATTTAATGTTTTCTCTAAGACCAAATCATAGGACTTCACAACAGTGCCAGTGAGAAACATTAACTTTGAAATCTCTTTGAAAGGAATGAGAACATTTCTAACTCCAGAATTTGGTGTCTTTTGTTTTTGTGATCTTAGCCAGTCATATTGGAGTGAGATGATATCTGAGATTGATTTTAATTTGCGTTTCCTTAATTATTAATGAAGTTAAACACGTTTTTAAGATGTTTCTCAACCATCTTTACTTCCTTACCAGTGAAGTCTCTGTTCAGCTCTTTACTCCGTCTTTTGAGTAAGTCATTTGTTGTCTTACTTCTTGGTTTTTTTTGAGTAGTCCATATATTCTTGATGTTAATGTTCTGTCAGATGAATCACTGATGATGAATTCCTCCCATTCTGTGGGTTTTCTCTTCACTTCCTTGATTGTTTCTTTTGTTGTACAGAAGCTTTTGAGTTTGATGAGGTCCCATTTGTTTGCTGTTAACCTTATTTCCTGTGCAGCTGCTGTCTGATTTAGAAGGTCTTTTCCTAGGCCTAAGTCTTTAGGTTGTCGCCAACTTTTTCTTCTATTACCTTCACGGTTTCCGGTTTCACATTGAGATCTTTGATACACTTGGAGTTGATTTTTGTACAGGGTGAGAGGTAGGGGTTTAATTTTGTTCTTCTACAAATGATGATCCAGTTTTGCCAGCACCATTTGCTATCCTTTCTCCATTGAGGTTTTTTCCCCCTTTGTCAAATATGTGGTGGCTGAAATTGTATGAGCTCAAGTTTGGATCTTCAGTTTTGTTCCATTGGTCAATGGATCTGTTTTGTGCCAGTATCAGGCTGTCTTTAGGACTATGGCCCTGTAATATAGCTTGAAGTCTGGTAGAGAAATACCCCTTGTATTGCATTTTTCACTCAAGATTGCTTTAGCTATTCAGGGTCTTTGGTTTATCCATATGAATTTAAGGATTTTTTTTTCAAGTCTGTGAAGAAGCTCATAGGGATTTGGATTGGGATTGCATTGAATCTGTAGATCAATTTGGATAAAATGGATATTTTTCACTATATTAATTTTTCCAATCTGTGAGCATGGGAGATCTTTCCATCTTTTGATGTCATTTTCAATCTCCTTCTTCAGAGATTTGTTTTTATTGTAGAGATCTTTGGTATCTTTGGTTAGGTTTGTTCCCAGGTATTTTATTATTTTTGAGGCTATTGTGAGTGGGAAGGTTTTCTTATATTCCTTCTCCATTTGTTTATTATTGGTATAAGTAAAGGCTACTGATTTTTCCAGGTTCATTTTGTATCCTGCCACTTTACTGAAACCCTTAATCATTTCTAGAAGCTTTCTGGTGGAGTTTTTAGCGTCCCTTAGGTAAACTATCATATCATCTACAAAAAGAGATGGCTTAAACTTCTTCTTTTCTGATTAGTATTCCTTTAATTTCCTTCTGTTTTCTTATTGCCCTAGCAAGCGTTTCAAGCACTATGTTGAAGAAAAGTGCCAATAAGGAGCAGCCTTGCCGGGTTCCCGCCTTTAAGGGAAATGGTTCCAATTTTTCTCCATTTAGGATGACGTTGGCAGTGGGTTCGCTATATATGGCTTTGATCATGTTGAGGAATGTTCCCTTCAGTCTGATTCCCTCTAGGACTTTAAACATGAAGGCAGGATCTTGTCAAAGGCTTTTTCTGCATCAATTGAGATGTTTGCTGGTAAGTCAAGGTAAAACTGCCTTGACTCTTGGGGGCCTACCAGCACCTGGGCCAAAGTAGCAACACAATCCCCTCCTCCCATCAAGAAGATTAATTCATTTGGAACATAGTTTTCCTCATTTGTAAAAAAAAAAAAAAAAGGATAATATAATGGGCCTCAATAAGGTGATTGTGAGTTTGAGGATAAACTGGTACTAGTGTCAAGCCTCAAGTACAGAGCATGATAAAGAGCTCTTAAAATAAATAAATAAAATTAAAAAAATAAAACAATTTTAAAAAGGTAGTGATGGAGCTGGGTGGAAGAGCTGTTCTGGACATTGGGAAACTTAGGTGGGAGGATAGCTTGAGATCAGGAAGTCAATACAAGGAGACCTCAGGCACATAGTAACATTTTCTGAATTTTACTGATGAATGGGTATTTTGACTTCCTCCTCCTCCTCCTCCTCATTTCATCCTCCTTCCCCTCCTCCTCCTCCTTCTTCTTCTTCTTTTTTTTTTTTTTTTGATCTTTTTTCAGACAAGTTCTTCCTTAGTCCCAGCTGGCCAGGAGCTTCCTATGTAGACCAGGCAGACTTTGAACTCACTGCCTCTGCCTCCCAAGTGCTAGTATTAAAGTTGTGCACCACCCTAATTTACTTGATGTGCAATCTTAAACTCCCCACTAACACGCTTCAGTGTATAAAACATATTGTTCATACTATTCCAAACTTTAGTAGCCAAATAAAGTGCTCTAAGCCCTTGCTTCTCTCTGTTTGTATAAAGAAGGAATTCTAAGGAAGTATCTTCATGCATATTAAATAGGCTCCATTCAGTGGAAGGCCAACTGCAAAATTTATCCTAATAGCTGAGCATGAATTTATTTTAAATATCCTACTACTTAAATAATATGAGGATTATACATTTTATATACTATGTATATAGTAGACTTAAATACTTAGAAGTAAATGAAATAAACACTGTGGTTTTTAAAATTTGTGTATATACAAGTAGCTACAATGGCATCAATAATTTCTGTGATGATCTAAAAGTCAAGAACATTCTTTTACAAAATATTTGTAAGTCAGTAAGTTCAAAGTAATCTGTTTAGTTTTCTCAAGGACATCAGGTATGTTATAATGATTGGACCTTTTACCAGACTTTGTTTTAATTCCCCCAGTCATTCCCCCAGAGATTTTCAAAATAATGATTACTTTTCTATGAACTAAAACTTTGTAGAATTATTTTCAGAATGGGATTTTAGGTTATCACTGTTATTAATATAATGCAGCATCAATTTCTTGTGAGGTGATGATGACATGAGATTCAAATTTATGTAACTGCTTCAAGATGATAATTTTGTAACATAACTCAGAAATTAAAAAAAAATATTTGCAACCTTTATTTCAGTGCTTAAATCTATGAAGATTTATTTTACAGGAATAATTTAAAGTACAAAATATTTCTTGAGGAATAAATTTTCACCTCCTTTCTTCAAATAGGGAGAAAATGAAGCAATATAAATATCTCAAAGTAGAAAACTTAGATACGGTGAGATTAAATGTGGAAAATTGTACAGCCATTTGTGCTGACTTTTGCAAACAGATGTTTAAATGGAAAAAATTTGTGTACAATATTAAGTTAACCTTTCCCTATGCAGAAATCCAGCACAGTTAATATGCCAACATATTATTCTATAGAAACCTTCTTCTTAAATCCCCAGGCCTCTTACAAAATCTTTCAGTAAAGTCTGTTCAGCTCATTTTTCCTTTAACAGGTGAACAGAGAACCTGCTACCCTTTTGCTCTTTCCCAGGATTCTGTCAGTTGTAGTCTGGGCTCATTTTCTGTGGATTTCAGCCTTGTTTACTCAATTATACACCACAGTCAGAGTTTCTTCTAGGCTCATTTTCATAATTTCAAAGTTGTCTATAGTTTACCTTAAAATCTTTCTGGGCTGGAGAGATGGCCTAGGGGTTAAGAGTGCAGACTTCTGTTGCAGAGGACCTGGGTTCGATACTCAGCACCCACACAGAGGCTGAGAACCATCTTTGACTCCAGTTTCAGGGGAATCCAAAGCCCTCTTCTGACCTCCGCAGCATTGCACGACAAGGGTGCACAAACCTACATGAAGACAGTACATTCAAACACATATGAAAATAAATAAAATTAAAAAAAGAAATGTTTTACAAAATCTTTCCTAAATCAAAGTAGTATTTGGAAATTAACTGAAAGTAGAGCAATAATCAAATGAAGAAAGTAGAAAGGCTATTTTTTTAATTGAATTGTAGATTATAGAAATAGAATTATTTTTAGAAGTACAAGAAAAATTAGTCTGAAAACTCCAAGAAATCAATGTGCAGAAAGAGAAAGAAGGCCTCAGGACTGACTTGTGCTAGGCCATTATCTCAGAAGGAGAGAAACTGTGACAAGAGGAAATGTAGCTGAAGCCATTTCTCCCATGAGAACTTGCATATTGCATGTTGAGCTTGAAGTTTCTTTATTTTTAGATAGCTGTAATGAGAGATGCCTTGGAACAAGCTGCAGAAATGAGATTCATCAGAGGGCAAGAACGTTAATGAAAAATAGAATCATATTAGACTGGACAGATTAAATGAACCACAGCTCTGAAGGCATCATTGGAAATGACCTAATGTCTTCATTTGCCAATACAGAAACTAAAGCTGGGGCAGATAAATGGCTGCACCTAGGTCTTCCTCTACTTAAAATCACAGGCCAGCACCTCCAGCCAACTTTTTCAGTGGTTGCCATGCCAAAACAACAACATTTCAATTGCCTTCCAGAGTCTAGGGGAGATAGGAAACTGGAATTGCAACAAAACTGATCTTTTTAGAAAATAAAATGCACAGATCTTGGAGTTTGGTAAGACTGTATTTATTAGCTTCTGATATACCTCAAAAGTTTCCCTTTACAGGATGATTATTTAGCTTAAATTTAAAAGTACAATAGTTGTAATACTTGCACATAGTTTAATTAATGACATCGCCATTTCACTTGATGAGATTTGCCATTGTTAAACTGTAGCTGTTAGGATATTCTTAGTGTAACTTATGAGAAAAGTAACCTATTAAATTGCTGTCTGATAGACTGAAAAGGAAAAAAAATCATACATAATTTGAAAAAACATGGAAGAAATAGTACAAGCATAAGAGAAGGAGAAAGGAAAAGAGTGGAGGGGAGAAGAGAAATGGATGATGAGGGGAAGAGAAAGATTCAGGTTTCCAGCACATGGGAGGAGAAATGAAGTGTGGAAAGTCATCGTTTCAGCTTGGAGTGGCAAAGTCAGTGTTATTTTGCTCACTTTGCTTCATGTTAGTCTATATGTTTTATGCTTACAGTGCTAAGAAGGATTCTATTTTATAACTTCGATAGAGTAGAACTAATATATAAAATGTCACATATTTAATATACATAATTAATATTTAATATTAATATTAATATTAATATTAATATTTAATATACATAATTAATATACATAATTAGATGAGGTTAGGAATATGTATGCAAAAGCAAAGCAATTACAATAATCAAAATAATTAGGACTTTGATTCTCTCTCTAATTTTTCTTCTTGTTTTTCAAAATACCTTCTCCTTATCTTTCTGTGCTTTTACTAGTTCTGAGGAACCACTGGTGGTTAAGCTAGGATTTTGTATAAATTAAACTATACAGTGTATTTTTGTGTGTGTCTTATTTCTTTCCCTTAGAATAATTACTTTCGGCTGATTATGTTGTAGAATATACCTTTAATACTCATCATTATTAAGCAATATCTGATTAAGCTGTTGATTGACATTTTTTTAATTTATAGCGATATCAATAAGTATACTATGAATTTTGTATCTTTGTATGGACATTTATTTTTATTTCTGTTGATGAAATACTTAAAAATGGAAGAGCTGGATGATACAGTAGTAAGTTCTTTTTTTTTTTTTTTTTGGTCTTTTCAAGACAGGGTCTCCCTGTAGTCCCAGCTGTCCTGGAACTTGTAATTTCTTAAGCCTCTTTCATGCTGTTCTCCATTCTTGGAAATACTTGGTATAATCTACCTTTTAATTTTAGTCATTGTACGTACCCACAAGACTCATCAATGCAGAGATACATGCACAGCCTTGTTTATTGCAGTTTTCTTCACAATAGCAAGGAGCTGAAATCAACCCAAGTGCCCCTCAACTGACGAGTGGGTAGAGAAAATGTGGTATATCTATACAATGGAGTTCTATGCAGCAGTAAAGAAAGATGACATCATGAACTTTGCAGGTAAATGGATGAAGCTAGAAGATATCATGCTGAGTGAAGTAACACAGTCCCAGAAAAACAAAAGACAAATGGTATCCCTCATCTGTGGATGCTAGCACCAATTACCTAATTGTATGGCAAACTGAGCAAAGTCATTGTGATCTGAAGACAACTGTGCTCTTATATTGCAGAATCCCTTAAAAAATAAACAAAGAAAAAAATTTCAGTCATTGTAATGGATATGCAGTGATAGTTCACAGTAGATTTAGCTGCATTTATCTATTGGCTAATGTTTATAACACATCTGGTTTAGTTTGCTTTCTTTGATGACACATTTATTGAAAGCCTTAGCCCATTAAAAAACATGTTTTGTTTTCCTTTTGAGTTTTGAGAGATCTTTATTTTTCTTTTTCGTGAGAGATCTTTATATATCCTGTATACAGGTCCTTTTTCCAATATACATATTACAGTTTTGGTCTCACAGTCTATGGTATGCTTTTCAATTATTACAACATTTGAATGACCTTGAAAAAGAGAAGTATTTAATCTTCACAGTCAAATATGTCACTTTTCTTTTCACAGGTCATACTTTTTTTCTGTGACCCAAGGTTTCAAAGGTATTCCAGGTTTGATCATGTTTCATGTCATTTAAAGACATCTGAACTTTGATTTGAGATTAATTTCTTTTATGTGCGATATAAGTCAAAATGAGTGCTTTGCAAATAAATGTCCAATTGTTCTGGCAAAACTTGCAGAAAAAACATACCCTCTACTGGGAAGTCTCTGCACCTTTTTCTAACATTATTTTATATTTACGTTGGTTTATTTCTAAACTCTCTACTCCATCACATTGATTGATTATTTTTTAAAAGACAAGGGCTTCCTATAACTCCAGGTGGCCTGTGAATAGCACCAGGTGGGCCTCAGTCTTTCAGAGATCTGTCTGCCTCTACATCCTGAGTGCTGGGATTAAAGGCACACACTACAACCTCTGGGTGGTATTATAGTTTTGACTACCGTAAATTTGTGATAATTCTTGGAATGAGGTAAAGTTTGCATTGCAACTTTATTTTATTTTATTTTATTATTTTTTGGTCCTTTTGAGACAGGGTCTCACTGTAGCCCCAGCTGTCCTGGAACTCACTCTGTAGACCAGGCTGGCCTGGAATCCATAAGGATCCGCCTACCTCTGCCTCCCAAGTGCTAGGATTAAAGGCATGCACCACCACGCCTGGCTCCACAACTTTATTTTTTAAGGATAGTTTGGACTCTGATAAAGTTCTTCTTTTGTACTTTTATATGAATTAAAGAAAAGTATGACAATTTTTATGAAAAGTCCCTGCTGGCTGGAATATTATTTTATTTGGTTTTGAGTATTGAATTGATCTGTTGATTAATTTAGACAGAACTACCATCTAACAATGTCTTCTCAATCATGAGCACATAATCTTTAATTTCTATGAGCAAAGTTTGTTACTTAATTTTTGCATATACATTTCAAGAAACATAGTCTCAAGTGCTTTATATTTGAATGCTACAGTGAATGGGTTTATTTCCTCAATTAAATTAGTAACCATTTGACTTTATTTCAATTTATAAAAATCCAATGATCTTATATATTAAAAAATTTCAAAAAATATTTCCTGGTTTTGAGGTTGTTTTCAATTTATTATCTCATCACTTGCAAATAAATTGAATTTATGACATTTATTCTGATTTGAGTAAATCTAACTTACGTATTTTTACCTTTGTCCCTCATTTCTAATAGAATTGACTCAAAGTAGTGAGAGTGGACTGTCTTGTTTTGGTTCTGATTTTAGAAACATTTCACTCATTCACAATTAACTATGCTGCCTTCTATAAACTACAGAATTCCTTTCTTAGTTGGCTTAACATTTGAAATAATAAAGACATATAGTTTTTCCTAACCATGTGTTTTATTTACATTACTTCACTTTTCATTTAAATTACACAATTTTATTTTATTTTATTTATTTTTTAATTTTTTTATGTGTATGAATGTACCATCTGCATGTAGGTTGGTGCACCCGTGTCATGCAATGCCTCAGAGGTCAGAGGAGGGCATCGGATTCCCCTAGAACTGTAGTTAAAGATAGTTCTTAGCCACCATGTGGGTGCTGGGAATCAAACCTGGGTCCTTAACCATGGAGCCATATCTCCAGCCTCCCCCCACCACCACATTTTATTTTAAAATGCACCTACATAAAATTATTTTCACTTTCTTGAAAATAAACTAACTAATATTTCACTTGCCATAATTTTAAAGCAATACCGGAATCAGGTGCATAAGGGAAACGAACTGCTAAAAGTTTGGTAGGTACTTTAGTGTGGGTGCATTAAGAAGCATATTCAACAAGTCAGGAAAACATTTCAAGATATTTTAGACATTAAACATTTTTCTTTGTGTAACCTGTCCTTGCAGTGAAGATAAATGGCAAATGCGTTTTTTTTATTAATTAATTCATATTATTATAATAATTCACCAAGCTTTAAATCCCTGCCTCTCATGTGTTGGATATAAGTTTTACAGCTAGCCTGTGTTGCATAGAGGCTGCTGGCCCACACCAGAGAGCTGGAGTACAGGCTAAGCAAACCCCCATCAATTGGAACTCCAGAGTGAGGTTCCAGTAAGACCTACAACCAACCTAGAAGAACTGGCTGACATCAGAGGACTTACAGTGCTCAAAAGGTATCATGTGGGCTGTTACCCACCCAGTTCTTGTGAAACAGAAAGGGACGAGTGAACTATACCTTTCAATATATAACCAAAATTGAAAGCCTGAAACCTAAACAAGTCAACACTCCATAAATAAGCAAAGGCACTTGAAGGAATCAAGGAAAGCAATCCTTCCACACGGTGAAGAGGGATTAGAGATTCACATCAGAATACAGGCAACAGGTAAAGGACATGTCAAGAGCACAATGAAAGAGCAATATGGGAAAAGCCCAGAATAACCCCACACCAAACTCTATAGAGTCTATGGAGGACTCCTACAATGGGATCTCCATAGAGGTAGCCCAGGACACAGATCGTAGAATAACAATCACAGATATATTCAAAGAAATCATAGAACTAAAGGGAGAGAATTAAAACCTTAGAAAGGACCTAGAGGAAGACAATGACAAACTCTGGAAGGAAGTGGAAACACCAAAAAGATTCCATGCTGAAATGAAAAAGGAAACCTATGAGTGAAACAGGGATCTATAAGAAAAGATTGAGAAGCTACAAAAGGAAGTGGAAATACTAAAGAAAACACAGGATGAAATGAAAAAGGAAATCGAACACTCATCCAATCAAAAGGAAAGAATGGGAAAAAGCCTCAGAAGCAGAATGGAGGCAGCAGAAAAAAGAATATCAGACCTAGAAGATAACAGAACAATTAAAAAGCTCAAGTAATGAAAAGTTTAAAAATACACAAGAGTGGAACAACCAGGAAATGTGGGACACTATGAAAAGATCAAACCTCCACATCATAGGGATAGAGGAAGGAGAAGAATCCCAAGAGAATGGTATTGATCAGATTGTCAACAGAATAATAGATGAAAATTTCTCCAAACTAAAAAAAGACAAACCCATACAAATACAAGAACACATAGAACACCAAGTAGACTGGACCAGAGAAGAAACTCCCCTCACCATATCAAAGTTAAAATGCTCGATGCCCAAAACAAAGACAAAATTCTGAAAGCCACAAGAGAAAAACAACAAATTACATATATGGGGAAACTAATCAGAATTACAGCTGACTTTTCAGTGCAAACTATGAAAACAAGAAGAACGTGTACCAAAGCATTCCCAGTGCTAAATGACTATAAATGCCAACCCAGATTACTATGCCCAGAAAAAATGTGAATTCTAGTTGAAGGAAAGAGAAAAGTCTTCCATGATGTAAACAAGAAGAAAGAGTACATGTCTAGAAAACCAACCCTTCAGAGAATACTTGAAGCAATTCAAAGGACAGGGGAGGCAAGTTATCTGGGGGTACCCAGATAACTTGAAAGAGAAATCAATAAAAGCAAAACTGCAAAAGTAGAAATCTAGACTAAAAATGCAAATTGATAATACGGTGAAAGGAAGCAACACACATCTCTCAATTATAACCTTAAATATTAATGGACTAAACTCTCCAATCAAAAGGCATAGACTGGGAGGATGGATTAAGAAACAGAAACTGATCTCACACTCAAGGATAGACACCAAATTAAAGTGAAAGGATGGAAAAAAATATTCCAAGCAAATGGTACCAAAAAGAAAGCAAGAGTTGCTATTTTAATATCAGATAAAATAGGCTTCAAAGTAGAAGCAATTAGAAGAAACAAAGAGGGCCATTACATCCTTATCAAAGGGAAAATTTACCAAGAAGATTTCACAATCATGAATATATATGCACCAAACTCCAGTACACTGATCTTTATAAATACAAGTATATAGGCCAGCAAGGCACAGATTAATCAAGCACACTCATAGTAGGGGGCTTCAATACCCTGTGGGGCTCTTGGGAAAGCTTAGCCTTCTGGCAGTGTTTTTCCAGTAAGCAGTTTCTAGGGTCATTGGGTCAGTCACAAGGAAGTTTGAGCCCATTGTAGCTCAACCTGACAACAGGATGTGTTGCAAATGTTTGCCCTGAGATAAGATCTGTATCTGCACATTCTTTCCACTGTGTAAACATTGCAGTTTGGCAGTCTGAAGTGTTTCCTCCTTCCCTGCCCTATATATTCTGCCTGTGTTCCTACAATAAACGAGACTTGATCAGAACCTGTCTTGTCTCCATTCCTTGCATCTCTTGTCCCTTCCCCTCACTCCTTCTCTTCCAGAACCCCGTTGACTGACCCGCTAGATGGGTCATGTGGCACCCAACGTGGGGCAGGAAGCAAGGAGGACCCCGTGAAGGGGATGCAGTGAAAGGCTGGCGTGAGAGGATTCTTTAATTTCAGTTTGCATCGTGGGAACCTGTCGCTGCATAAACTGAGGTAAGTGCTGTGTTAAAATGGGGCAAGAATTAAGTCAGCATCAGTTGTATGTTAAGCAATTAAAACAGACCCTGAAGGTGTGAGGAGTAAAGGTTAAGATCCAGCATCTCCTTAATTTTTTTGATTTTGTGAAAGAAATTTGTCCTTGGTTCCCTCAAGAAGGGACTATAGATGTTAAAATATGGAAGCGAGTGGGAGACGCTTTTCAGGACTATTTTCAGACCTTTTGTCCCAATAAAATCGCTGTTACTGTCTTTTCCTATTGGAATTTAATTAATGATGTTTTTTTTAATTTTTATTTATTTATTTATTTTTATGTGTATGAATGTATTGTCTGCATGCAGGTCTGCGCACCAGTGTCGTGCGATGCCGCGGAGGTCAGAAGACGGTCTCGGATTCCCCTGGAACTGGAGTTCTCCTGGAACCGGAGTCACAGACGGTTCTTAGCCGCCATGTGGGTGCTGGGGATGATGTTTTAAACACCCACTCCACTGCTGTCGTAGCTGCGGTGGAAGAGGGACATAAACTTTGAAAAGAGACTGACTCGTCTGGCAAATTAACACATCCACCAGGCACCACTGATTTAGCTACACTTCATTATGAGAACGAGTCTGCTACCTCATCACACTCAAGTACTACCCCCTCAATAAAAAATCAAGAGATCTCACCTCTTAAAAGAGAACCTCAAAAAATTTACCCTGACTTGAGTTTGCTTAAGGAGCAGCATGATCACCTTAGTCACTCTGATCAGGAGGATTTAGAGGAGGAGGCTGCCAAATATAAAAATGAGGATTGGCCGCCATTCCAAAAGCCTCCCCCTTATGCTCATAGTGAAGATCCTTTCACGATGCTTGCAGCCGATCCTCAAAAAGAGCTCCAAAAAGGAATCCTTTCACTTAAAAAACAGATTCAATTAGAACAAGAACATCAAGAATTAATTATTCACTTAAATAGGCTTCAAAGAGGACAAAATGATCTCTGTGTCCCAAAATCAACTTCTAGCCACCCTCCCCCTCTCAAAGCCACCCTTGAAACCCTTGAGTGGGCCTGTGGCAGCATTTCCAGTTATGGAGTGTGTCACTGAGCAGGAAGGCCAAGAGGAACAGCGAGAATGATTTTACCAATCCTTAGATTTTAAAACCTTAAAAGAATTAAAAACTGCAGTTTCTCAATATGGTCCTGTGGCCCCATTTACTATGACTATGATAGAAAATATTAGTGAAATATTGCTAACTCCTGAGGACTTGTATAAAACCACCAAAGCTGTCCTCAGTGGTGGGGATTATTTGTTGTGGAAATCAGAATTTCATGAATCCTGTAGAGAGACAGCACTTCGCAACTTACGGGCTAATAATAATTGGACCTATGATATGCTCATAGGAGAAGGAGCTTTTGCTGCTAGAAACTCCCAAATCCAGTATGATCCAGGACTGTTGACTCAGATCCTCACTGCCGCTCTTAAGGCTTGACGAAAGCTCCCTAACAAAGGGGAGACTGGTACTTCTCTCACCATGGTCAGACAGGGGGCTGATGAAACCTTCCAAGAATTTGTCAATAGATTACTAACCACCGCCTCTCACATATTTGGTAATACAGAGGCTGGTATTGATTATGTCCAGCAGTTAGCTTATGAGAATGCAAATACTGCCTGTCAAGTAGCTATTAGGCCATATCAAAAAAAGACTGACTTATCTGGGTACATCCGACTTTGTGCTGATATCAGCTCCTCATATAATCAAGGTGTGGCCATGGCCGCAGCCTTAAAAGGATTGACAGTTCAAGAGTTTTTTGCTTACAAAGGGCAAAAGTGGTTGTTTTAAATGTGGCAAGCCTGGTCATTTCGCGTGCACGACTGCAAAAGTGAAAGTAAGGATCGCTCTTCTACTGCTTGCACAGCACCAGGTTTATGCCCTCGCTGTAATAGGGGAAAACATTGGCAAAATGAATGTAGATCCAAAATGGACAGTCAGGGAAACCCTCTACCACCATTACCGGGAAACGGGCGCAAGGGCCCACCCCAGGCCCCCATCAATCAACAGCCCAGGCAGGCATATGGGGCAGTCAACATAACTTCCAACTTAAAGAAGGATGGCAATCCGTTCACTCCCATAGAGCTACACCAGGAAGTGCCGGACTAGACCTTAGTTCCACTGCCTACACAGTATTAACTCCAGAAATGGGACCCCAAAGCCTAGCTACAGGCATTTTTGGCCCCCTCCCCAAGGGGACTTTTAGGCTTTTGTTAGGCAGAAGCGGCAGCACTATGGAAGGATTACAGGTGTTCCCAGGGGTTGTGGACAATGATTATACAGGGGAAATTAAAATCATGGCTAAGGCCCTTAATAATATTGTTTATAAATATCAAACATTAGTTGAGCAATGCACCTGACAATTTTGTAGTAATCTAAATGAACAGCTACTGGTGACAGGAGACCAGGCTGAAGAGCTCTGTGTAGGCGGTGGAACTGAGGTCCAGTCCGGCACTTCCTGGCATAGCTCTATGGGAGTGAACGGATTGCCATCCTTCTTTAAGTTGGAAGTTATGTTGACTGTCCCATATGCCTGCCTGGGCTGTTGATTGATCGGGGCCTGGGGTGGGCCCTTGCGCCCATTTCCCGGTAATGGTGGATTGCTCAACTAATGTTGTTACCCATGGTTGATACTGATAAATTAAAAGCACCTAAAGAGGTGACCGAGGCTTTGGGTCCTCTGACACCTACTGGGCACAAACATTGGGAAAAGAAAAGCCCCTACTTACACTGTGGCTAGAGGACAAGGCTTTTCAAGGATTAATAGATACTGGCGCCAATGTTACTATCATAAAAGAGAGAGATTGGCCAAAAAATTGGGAGTTAAGTCCTACAATCACCCACCTACAAGGAATTGGACAAAGCGAAAACCCTACACAAAGTGCCAAATTATTAAATTGGAGAGACAAGGAAGGAAATACAGGTCAAATCCAACCCTATGTTTTACCTGGCCTCCCCATCAACCTCTGGGGAAGAAAACTATTATCACAAATGAGTCTTTTTATGTTAAGTCCTAATGATACTATTACTACCCAAATGTTAAATCTAGGATACTCCCTGGGACAGGGACTGGGAAGTCTTTCCCAGTGGATTACTCAGCCAATTCAGCCTGCCCAAAACCCTTATAGGCCAGGCCTAGGACACTCTTAATAGGGGCCATTGCATCTCTTGCACACACAGTAGTCACCACAGATCCTATCATTTGGAAAGATAGTTTGCCTGTCTGGGTGGATCAATGTCCCCTTACTCAGGAGAAGTTACAGGCAGCCCAATTGTTGGTGCAGGAACAACTTGCAGCAGGACATTTAGAGCCTAGTAACTCCCCTTGGGGGACACCCATTTTTGTCATAAAGAAAAAATCAGGGAAATGGAGGCTGTTACAGTACCTGAGAGCAGTTAACTGAGCCATGGTACTTATGGGAGCTCTTCAGCCTGGTCTCCTGTCACCAGTTAGCTGTTCATTTAGATTACTACAAAATTGTCATTGACTTAAAAGATTGCTTTTTCACTATCCCCTTACATAAAAATGATCGAGAAAGATTTGCTTTTTCGGTACCCTCTATTAATTTTATTTTAAAGAACCCATGAAAAGATATCAATGGCGAGTGCTGCCACAGGGCATGGCTAATAGTCCCACCCTATGCCAAAAATTTGTGGCTGCTGCCAGCCAACTGGTCAGAGATGCCTGGCCAGACATCTACCTAATACATTACATGGATGATATACTATTGGCAGGATCCCAAAACCAACAGGTTCTCAGCTGCTTTAAGGATATGCAAGAGGCCCTAACCCAAGCAGGCCTACAAATTGCTCCAGATAAGATCCAGCTCCAAGATCCTTATACATATCTTGGCTTCCATATCCATGGCAGAAAAATAACTAGTGCTAAAACCTCATTTAGAACCGACCACCTTAAGACACTCAATGATTTCCAAAAGTTATTGGGAGACATTAATTTGTTAAGACCTTATTTAAAACTTACTACTGGAGAGTTAAAACCATTATTTGATATTCTTAGAGGTGATTCTGATCCTTGGTCTCCTAGGGCCCTAACTGCTGGGGGACGCCTAGCCCTACAAAAGGTGGCTACTGCCACAGACTTACAATTTGTCACTAATACAGATTATGCTAAGCACTTGACTTATCTAATTTTCAACACTCTGTACTCTCCCACTGCGGTATTCTGGAAGTCTGCACCCATTATGTGGGTACATTTGCCCTCCTCCCCCAAGAAGATCATTTATCCCTATTATGTGTCAGTAGCTGACCTTATCCTGCTTGGCCGAGAAACCAGTAAAAGGTACTTTGGCAAGGATCCGGACATTATTGTACAAGCATATACTAAACTTCAACTAGATTGGTTATTACAAGCCACTGACGAATGGCCTATAGCTTGTGCCTCATTCTCAGGAAGCCTGGATAATCACTATCCCCCTGACAAGTTCATACAATTTTGCAACATGCATGAGTTTGTGTTTCCAAAAATTACTTCCTCTGAGCCTCTCCCTAATGCTCTGCTAATATTTACAGATGGGTCCTCAACATATCATTATCAGGACAAAACTGTTTCCTTTAATACTCCCTCAAAGTCCACTCAATTAGTGGAGCTCTTTGTGCTCATAGCTGTTTTTCAGGCCTTCCCTCATATACCCCTGAATATCTACTCTGACAGTGCTTACCTGGCTCTATCCATCCCTTATTTAGAAACAGTCAGTCAACTAAAGCGTACCTCCACCACTGCTCAACTCTTTGAACAGTGTAGAGATCTTATCATCCATAGACAACACAAATTCTACTTGGGACACTTGAGGGCTCATTCAGGATTACCTGGTCCACTGTCCATGGGCAATAATAAAGCAGATCTCGCCACTCAATTAGTCATGATCTCTCAACCCATGTCTCCCATTGACCTTGATGTTCAAGCTCATTCTCTACATCATCTTATTACTCACACTCTTCATCTATTATTCAAAATAACCAAAGAACAAGCTAGAGACATTGTCAAAAATTGTTCAACTTGTGTTACCCTCTTGCCTTTTTTGCACCTAGGTGTGAACCCCAGAGGTCTTGTACCCAATGCTTTATGGCAGATGGATATCACTCATTGCTGCATACTGTCCCAGCGGGGGTTTTTCCTCTGACTGTGGGATCCAGGGTTTTAGAAGGAGGGCACAGGTTCGGCGAATATTAGACAGACATGACACCAGAGTGGTCTTGAATCTGGTGCACTTTACTGAGAGCCAGTCAAAGTTTTTATACAAAAGCAGGGAAAGCAGATAAGAGTTAGCACTCTTCTCTTAGGAACAAAAGGCTCATTACCAAAGGAACTCACACCTGTGTTTCCAAGACAGCAAGTCAGATAAATTTACACATCAATTGGGGAAGGGAGATAAGCAACAAAACAGTAGTCCTAAAACCACAAACCATAAACAGTTTGTCTCTGTTTAGAAGTTCCAATTTGGTGTTTCTCATCCTTCTTGGAGCCCGATTTTCCAAGGCTGCTTGTTATGTCTAGGCTGTTATTCAAGCCAAAAGCCTGGGAAAGCCTCTTAATTAGTTCTGTTTCTCTTATAGGAGAAAGCCTGCCTTGTGCCTCTAACTAAGTGTTTCACTTTAACATGCATAACTGTAACTAAAACTTTATCTTACTAATTACTACTATCAGATGTAGCT
Organism: Rhizomys pruinosus; assembly: GCA_009823505.1. Lineage (NCBI taxonomy): Eukaryota > Metazoa > Chordata > Mammalia > Rodentia > Spalacidae > Rhizomys > Rhizomys pruinosus. The sequence goes on along the minus strand of VZQC01012493.1, from coordinate 156,580 downwards.
TCCTGCTTAAAGGACCAAGCCTTTATTTTTATTAAATCTGGAAGAACACTTTTATTATTTGTAACTGACCTATGATATCACTCAGTGTAATGTTTTTCATTCATAATATCTTTGTGGGGACTTCTAGGACAAAGGAGCCTTTAGATACTGTTTCTCTGTATGATATTACTTAGGTTACTGAAGCCTCTGTTTCTCTGATTTATTTCCAGACACATTTATCTGTCCCTTGTCTGGGACTGAGGTTGTGCTGAGCTCAGGAAAAGAGTCAAAAGACAGTGTACAAAGTCCAACACTCATGAAGCATAACATCTTTGTAGTGCATCGTGATCTTGGAAGCTGAGGCCGAGTACTCTGCCAGGGACCACCAGGGAGCCTAGTCTCGGAAGGCACATATCTCCCGTCTGTTATTATGACTTTCGTCATTGCTCACACAGATGACACTGGAGTTGGTGTGGCAATTCATTATCCTGAATTTGGCAAATTAAAATATGGGGGGCTGGAGAGATGGCCTAGCAGTTAAGAGCGCCGATCGCTCTTACAGAGGACCCGGGTTCGATCCCCAGCACCCACATGGTGGCTGAGAACCATCTGAAGTTCCAATTCCAGGAGAACTTCAGTTCCAGAGGAATCTGAGACCCTCTTCTGAACTCCGTGGCGTTGCATGACACGGGTGCACAGACTTGCATGCAGACAGTACATTTATACACATACAGAAATAAATAAAATTAATAAAAAATTTTTAAATATGTTCATGTCTGTATTGATACATTTAGTGGCTTCATCTTTGCTACTCTCCAACCAGGAGAAGCTACAAAAAAATGTCATTACACATCTCTTACAGACCTTCCCTGCCCTGGGCACTCCTACCACCATCAAAACTGACAATGGCCCAGGATATACTAGTATCTCTTTAAAATTTTTCTGTAAAAAAATTAGCTATTAATTTAAAAACAGGCATTCCCTACAACCCCCAAGGACAAGGTATAGTTGAGAGAGCTCATCAAACACTCAAATCTTACCTCGATAAAGTAAAAAAGTGGGAATGGCACCCCACCAAAGTGTCCCCACATAACATTCTTAATCATTCACTCCTAATTTAAAAATTTTTAACCTTGGACTATGACGGGCACATGGCTGCAGAAAGATTTTGGAAGTCTACAACAAAAGAACAATATGCGTCAATCATGTGGAAAGATCCCCTTACTAATAAATGGAATGGACCTGATCCAGTCCTTATATGGGGAAGAAGATCAGTATGCATTTACTCAAAAGAAGCTGATTCAGCCAGATGGCTGCCTGAGTGATTATAAGACAGATTAACCAATCATCCAGGAATGACTCCCATTCCTGAGATAAATCTAACCCTTTTTGTTCACAGGGAGTACAAGATGTTGTATTTCCTGACCGTGAGCCTCCTACTCAGCAGTTGCACACCCTGGGTGTTCCCGACCTCCAATATCCAAGAACCTTGGAATATAACCTGGCAAATCATCACACCCAACTCTCAATCTGTGGTGGCCCAAGTCAGCGGAACTTACCCTCGAGGTACCTGGTGGCCTTCACTGAAAGTAGATATATGTTACCTGCTCTCCCAGGATCCTGAATCAAGCAAGTTTACTAAGGACAACCCCCCCCCTGCATGGCCATCTTGGATGCCATACAAATTTGGCAATAGACGTGTTGAAAAAGACTGGTTTTTATGCCTGCTCTGCAGTTAACAGCTGGGGGAGGGGATGTGGGGGACACAGTGATTATTATTGTGCTCACTGGGGATGTGAGACCTCTGCTGAGGAGTGGGGACCTTCATCTAACTATCCTGACCTAATCTGCCTCTCCCGAATATCTAACTCCAACACTCTCAACATTAGTTTCACTGAGCATGGGAAAAAAATCACATGCGTGGTCCACAGGACCCATTTGGGGATTTAGGCTTTATAAAATTGGATATGCTATTGGAGTTTGTTTGATGATAAAGCGCTTAGAATTACCCATCAAACATAAGACAGGGATAGGCCCTAATAGAGTCTTAGCTCCATATAGACCCACTCCAAAAGTACCATCTGTTACTGCCATTTCCCCCTCCATTTCTGCTAACCACTCTAATACCTTCTCCCTGCCACTCATTGCCTCAATTGCCCCTAACTCTAGTGAGGAAACTTTATTAAACTTTCTTTCCTATACCTATCAGGCCCTAAATAGCTCCCAGCCGAGTCTCACTCAGGATTGCTGGCTTTGCCTCTCCGCTCACCCACCTTTTTATGAAGGTATAGCTATCTCTGGCAATGTTTCATTCACTAGCAACGACTCTGTATGCAGATGGGATCAACATGGGCATAAGCTTACTTTAGCAGAAATCCAGGGAACCGGAATTTGTATTGGTAATGTCACCTCCTCTTATTTAGAGCTATGTGACTCGACCCTACGTACTAACAAAACCACCAACTACCTTGTTCCCCCTTTTAATGCCTGGTGGGCCTGTTCCAGCAGCATCACATCTTGTGTAGCAGGGGCACTCTTAGACAAAGATTTTTGCGTTGCTGTTCAAATGGTGCCAACAGTAACGTATCGCTCTGGTGGAGAGCTTAACCTCTACTGGGAACCCCCCCCCACATTCATTAGAAATAAACAGGAGCCGGTGACTGCTGTCACTGTAGCAGTCTTGCTGGGACTTGGCCTGGTGGGAACGGTCACTGGAATCTCGTCTCTATTACTACAAGAAAAAGGGTACAATACACTCAGGGTGTCAATAGCCACTGACATAGCACAATTAGAAGAAGCCATAAGCCATTTACAGGTGTCCCTATCCTCATTAACTGAGGTTGTCCTGCAAAATTGTAGAGGCTTAGATCTGTTGCTACTACAACAAGGAGGTTTGTGTGCTGCTGTAAAGGAAGAATGTTGCTTCTATGCAGACCATTCTGGTGTAGTTAAAGATTCCTTACAAAAAATTAGAGAAGGAATAGAACAAAGAAAATTAAATAGGGAAAAAGATCAGAGCTGGCTCAACAATTGGTTTAATACTTCCCCTTGGCTGACCACTCTTTTACCAACTATTCTTGGCCCTTTACTTGGGATCCTCCTCTTGATATCATTGGGTCCAATACTGCTTAACAAACTGATGGCCTTTGTCTGATCCCAAATCGAGGCTATTCAAGCCAAATCTCTCCAGGTCCATTACCAACAACTGGTCATGGAGGATCTTTCCTCTTCGTACACTGAGACCCGTAACTATGATGATACAACATGCTAAGTTGTTTTGCCAAAGATGGGTAATGGGCTCATAGCCCCAGGCAGGCCTATCCTACCAAGCTAAGACAGGAGGGCAACGTTTGGAGGTCGCCTACTCAATGACAGCTAAGGAGAGCACCTGGGCAGATCTGAACCTAAGACAGGCACAACTTCGGTTTCATCTATCCTTTTGTATACAAAAAAGGGGGACCTGTGGGGCTCTTGGGCAAACTTAGCCATCTGGCAGTGTTTTTCCACTAAGCAATTTCTAGGGTCATTGGGACAGTCACGAGGAAGTTTGAGCCCATTGTAGCTCAACCTGACAACAGGATGTGTTGCAAATGTTTGCCCTGAGATAAGATCTGTATCTGCACATTCTTTCCACTGTGTAAACATTGCGGTTTGGCAATCTGAAATGTTTCCTCCTTCCCTGCCTTATATATTCTGTTTGTGTTCCTACAATAAATGAGAGACTTGATCAGAACCTGTCTTGTCTCCATTCCTTGTGTTTCTTATCCATTCCCCTCACTTCCTCTCTTTCAGACCCCCGTTGACTGACCCGCTGGACGGGTCAATACCCCACTGAGTCCTATGTACAGGTCAACTGGGCAAAGAATACACAGACATCTGAACTGAACAATACAATACAGCAAATAGACCTCACATGTAGGAAGCTTTCTTTTTGTGTCGAATAAGACCACTCGGCCCTGCTAAGGGGAAGAGGAATGCAGTGCCCATTTTGCAGACACTGTGGGGAACGGACCCCTTGGTGCAGAGGTCAGTCAGTTACTTCTGTAACCCAACCTGAGAGGTACTTCCAACTCAGGCCCTTAGCCTGGACCCATGAGACATGTGTTTCACTCTTGGACTTGACTTCCCACCTGCCCAGAGACTGCTGAACCCTGGACAGCAATTTCAGGCTGATGGCTGTTGGCCTATCTTCAGCCTATGTCCACTCACAGCACCAGCTATCCAGATTGGTGGTCAGCACAGGGACTTCTTTCCAACCCACTGGCCACCCGAATGAAATGCAGGCCTACCTCATTCTGTATACACTCAATAATTAATAAAAATGATGGCTAGGAATTCTGTGATGATGTTACTTGGAAATTAAAATTTATACTACAGCCTGCTTTTATAAACCATATGATGTCAGTTCCCAGAGCCAATCATAGGCCCAGTAACTCCATACTACTGCACATTGTTGCCCCACCCACCATCACTCAGCTAGGCCATCTTGTTTGCTCCTCCTTGGGGTGGGGTGCCCTGAGGGATGCTAGCTGAGAACTAGCCTGCAATTCAAACTAAATCTTCCTACACTCACAGACATCTTCCAAATATTCCACCCAAACACCAGAGAATATACTTTCTACTCAGCGCCCCATGGAATATTCCCCAAAATTGACCACATACTTGGACACAGAAAAAGCCTCGAGAAATAAAAAAATAATATAGTTTCATGCATTCTATCGGACCATAGTGCAGTAACGCTCAATATCAATTCCAGGACAAGCCCTGCTACCTACAGGAACACATGGAGACTAAACAACACACTCCTGAGTAATGAATGGGTAAAGGAGGAAATAAAGAAAGAAATAAAAGCATCCTGGGACTAAACGACAATGACAGTTCAACAAAACAAAATCTATGGGACACTTTAAAAGCAGTCCTAAGAAGGAACTTTATAGCTCTGGGTGCCTACATTAAAAAACAAAACAAAACAAAAAACAATAGAAAGAGCACAAATAAATGAGCTAAGAGTGCAGCTAAAAACACTTGAAAGACAACAACAAATGAACCCTAAATGCAACACACAGGAAGAAATAACAAAAATCACAGCAGAAATCAATGAAATAGAAACAAAGAAAACAATACAAAAAAAAATCAGTGAATTCAAAAGTTGGTTCTTTGAGAGAATAAACAAGATAGACCTCTAGCCCAGTTAACCAAAAGAAAGAATGATCAACTCCAAATCAATAGAATGTGTGATAAAAGGGAAAATATCACAACTTACAATGAAAAGATCCAGACAATCATATGGGAGTACTTCAAAAACCTATACTCTGCTAAATTTGAAAACCTAGGAGAAATGGATGAATATCTGTAATTCAGGGAATTGCCAAACCTAAACCAAGAAGAGATTGACAGCTTAAACAGACCCATAATATATGAAGAAATTGAAAATGTTCATACACATAAAAATAAATAAATAAATAAAAATTTAAAAAAAATGAAAATGTAATGAGACCTCCCAACTAAAAACATGCCCAGGCCCAGATGGTTTCACAGCAGAATTCGATAAAATATTTAAAGAGTATTTACAACCATTACTACTCAAACTGTTCAGAAAGATACAAGCGGAGGGAAATCTCCTAAATTCCTTTTATGAAGTCAGCATCACTCTAACACCAAAATCAGGCAAGGATGCAACCAAAAAAGAGAACTACAGACCCATCTCATTAATTAACTCAGATGCAAAAATGCTCAACAAAATACTTGCAAACAGTATTCAGACCCACATCAAAAAGATCATCCACCATGATCAAGTTGGATTCATACCAGAGATGCAAGGATGGTTCAACATAGGAAAATCAGTAAATATCATAGAATACATAAATAGACTGAAGGACAAAAACCACAGGATCATCTCAATTGATGAAAGCCTTCAACAAAATACAGAATCCCTCCATGATTAAAGTACTAGAGGGAACTGGATTGGAAGGATCATTCCTCAACATATGAGCCATGTACAAGAAACCCACAGCCAACATCATCCTAAAGGTAGGAACTCGGCAAGGCTGTCCCTTGTCACCACTCCTTTTCAATATAGTGCTTGAAACAGTGGCTAGGGCAATAAAGCAAGAAAAGGAAATCAAAGGAATACTAATTGGAAAAGAGGAAGTCAAACTATCCCTTTCTGCAGATGATATGATAATTTACCTAAGGGATGCTAAAAACTCTAGCAGAAAACTCCTAGAAATGACTAAGAGTTTCAGAAAAGTGGCAACTTACAAAATTAACCTAGAAAAATCAGTTGCCTTTCTTTACACCAACAAGTAACTGAAGAAGGAATACAAGCAGACCTTCCTGATCACAATAGGCTCAAAAACAATAAAATACCTAGGAACAAACCTTACCAAAGACACCAAAGATCTCTACAACAAAAATTATAAACTCCTGAAGAAGGAGATTGAAGAAGACATCAGAAGATGGAAAGATCTCCTATGCTCATGGATTGGAAAAATTAATATAGTAAAAATATCCATTCTACCCAAGTTAATATACCAATTCAATGAAATTTCAATTAGAATCCCCAGGACATTCTTCACAGGCTTGGAAAAAAAATTCTTAAATTCATATGGAACAACAAAAGACCCTGAATAGCCAAAGCAACCCTGAGTAAAAAGAGCAATACAGGGGGAATTTCTTTTTTTAGTATATTTTTAAAATTTTTATTTATTTATTTATTCATTTATTTTATGTGTATGAATGTACTGTCTGCATGTAGGCTTGTGCACCCATGTCATGCAATGACACCAGAGGTCAGAAGAGGGTGTCAGATTCCCCTGGAACTGGAGTTCTCCTGGAATTGGAGTTACAGACGGTTCTCAGCCACCATGTGGGTGCTGGGGATCAAACCCAGGTCCTCTGCAAGAGCAATCAGTGCTCTTAACCACTAGGCCATCTCTCCAGCCCAGGGGGGAATTTCTATACCAGACATCAAACTATACTACACGGATATTGGCAGAAAAACAGCTTGGTACTGGCAGAAAAACAGATCTGTAGATCAATAGAACAAAACTGAAGATCCAAACTTGAGCACATACAATTTCAGCCACCTTATATTTGACAAAAAAACTCAATGGAGGAAAGACAGCATCTTCAGCAAATAGTACTGGGAAAACTGGATCACTACTTGTAGAAGAATAAAATTAAACCCGTACATCTCACCCTGTACAAAAATAATTTCCATATGGATCAAAAACCTCATTTGAAATCCAAAACTCTGAAGGTGTTAGAAGAAAAAGTTGGCAGCAACTTACAAGACATAGGTGTATGAAAAGACTTTCTAAATCAGACAGCAGCTGCACAGGTAATAAGGTCAACAATTGATAAGTGGGACAGACCTTATTAAACTCAAAAGTTTCTGTACAGCAAAATAAACAACCAGGGAAATGAAGAGAAAACCCACAGAGTGGGAGGAAAAATTCACTGCTGATTCATCTGAGAGAGCATTAACTTCCAGAATATACAAAAAACAAAGAAGTAAGAAAACAAATGACTCACTCAAAAGATGGGTAAAGAGCTGAGCAGAGAATTCACAAGTAAGGAAATAGAGATGGCTGAGAAACATCTTAGAAAGTGTTCAACATAGCTAATAATTAAGGAAATGCAAATTAAAACCACCTTAAGTTATCATCTCACCCCTATAAGGCTGGCTAGGATTAAGAAATCAAATGTTACCAAATGCTGGAGAGGGTGTGGGGAAAGGGGAACACTCATACACTGCTGGTGCGAATGCAAACTTGTACAACCACTATGGAAAGCAGTTTGGAGAACCCTTAAAAGACTCAAAATGAGCCTACCACCTGACCCAGCCATACCACTTCTGGGTATATATCCATCAGACTCTTCCTACCACAGAGATACATGTACAGCCATGTTTATTGCAGCTCTTTTCAAATAGAGAAGAGCTGAAACCAACCAAAATGCCCCTCAACTGACGAGTGGATAGAGAAAATGTGGTACATCTACACAATGGAGTACTATGCAGCGNACTGCTAAACACAACCATTGTTTCAAACAGAGGGGTGCAGAACAGGTGGACTGATCCAATGAAAGACTGCCTGGTCTGCAACCACCAAGACCCCACCAATCAGAGAAAGCATCACTGTAACCGCAGTGGAAATCCCCTAACTGGGAATAAAAGTGGGAGAGGATCAGACCTCAGGCCACTGCCCTCCAGTTCCATGGGAGTGTGCTTGGCCCGACACATCAATCTGTCTCTGTCACTGTCTCTGTGCTGTGTTCTGTACTTTTTCCTTGTTGGAATGTTCTTTTATTAAAGCTTTTCCTCCACAGTTTTTGGCTTCTATCTCTCAAGTCTTTGGTAGAGTGGCATTTCTAACTCAACAGGATTTACATTGCTTTCATTCATTGGGTTTTGGTCTAATGCAAATTTTTACATAAAGTAAGATAACTGTGACAAATCTTTACCAAACTGTTAGTATTCATAGGTTCACTAAAATATTAATTGCTTTATGAAAAGATGACTGTGAAGTCTAAAGACTTTTCACGCACTTCTATTCACAGGGTTTTGTCTAGTGTGAATTTGTCATGTCTTTGAACATCACTGTGACATCTGAACTCTTTACCGAATTACTGGCATTCATTGGGTTTGTCTCCAGTGTGATGCTTTTCATGTAACTGTAAGGAACCAGAAGATGTAAAGGCTGTATTCCATTTACAGTGTTTTCTTACACTTTTAGTTTCTCCAGATGTGTGAACTGCCATAAGCAGATGCCTTTCTTTTAAAAAATTTTTTTTTATTTTTGTATGTGTATGAATGTACTGTCTGCATGCAAGTCTGGGCACCCGTGTTGTGCAATGCCGCGGAGGTCAGAAGAGGGTCTCGGATTCCCCTGGAACTGGAGTTCTCCGGGAATTGGAGTTTCAGACGGTTCTTAGCCGCCATGTGGGTGCTGGGGATCGAACCCGGGTCCTCTGCAAGAGCGTCAGTGCTCTTAACCGCTAGGCCATCTCTCCAGCCCCAGCAGATGCCTTTCTATCTCCTCTGCATTGATGGAGTTTTTTGCCCTGTGTGTTTCCTGATAATGCTGGAAATAAAAATCATTGAAACGTGTCTTATTTTCAAAAGGTCCATTCACAGTGTGAGTTCCTACCTGTCTTTGACAGCTTGTGAGAGTTCTGTGGCTTGTTTCCATATTCCTCATGCTCATATAGTTTGTATTGAGAATGAGAGGTAGGATGGTTATTAAAGACTGAATGAGGGCTGGAGAGATAGCCTAGCGGTTAAGAGCACTGACTGCTTCTTGCAGAGGACCCGGGTTCGATCCCCAGCACCCACACATGGCAGCTAAGAACCGTCTGTAATTCCAATTCCAGTAGAACTCCAGTTCCAGGGGAATCTGAGACCCTCTTCTGACCTCTGCGGGATTGCACGACACGGGTGCGCAAACCTACATGCAGACAGTACATTCATACACATACAAAAAAAAAAAACCTGAATGATACACGAGAAATTTCCATACACATTTGCTTTCACATGGTATTAGTTCCCTAGAAATTTTCATGATCATATTGACTATCCATGTAATAGTTTCTCCATCCTGAAAATCTTCCTTATGCTTACCGAATGTGAGCATAAAGTTTCAAACATGGAACTTCCATAAAAAGTGCAAGTATATATGGGGCTGGAGAGATGGCTCAACAGTTAAGAGCACTGACTGCTCTTGAAGAGGACCCGGGTTCGATTCCCAGTACCCACATGGTGGCTAAGAATCATCTTAGGCCGGGCATGGTGGTGCATGCCTTTAATCCCAGCACTCAGGCAGATCTCTGTGAGTTCAAGGCCAGCCTGGTGTACATGGTGAGCTCCAGGCCAGCTGGGACTAAAGGGAGACCCTGTAAAAAAAAAAAAAAAAAAAAAGGACAAGTATATTA
>VZQC01012493.1:31731-135818 GCA_009823505.1 Rhizomys pruinosus | reverse complement strand
TTTTTTTTTAATTCCTTGAAACAATCTTTCCTTCTAGTGTCACCAAATTACCTTAGATTCTTTCCAGAACTTTTATAATGGCCTTTAATATTCTCATCTTCACAACTGTTTCCTAAAATGCAGTCAAACAAGATTTTGATGAATGACAAATTACTAAAAACAGGTTTCTAGCTTCAGCATGCAGGAACCATGAGTGATTTATACCCCACAATCTTCCCTTTCAATATTATAAATCACAGAGGAAGATCAACAGTAACAAATGCTTGTTCCAAGCCAGGAATGGTGGCACATGCCTTTAATAGTAGCACTTGGGAGGCAGAGGCAGGTGGATCTCTGTGAGTTCAAGGACAGCCTGGTCTACATAGCAAGTTCTAGGCCACCTGAGACTAAAGGGAGATCTTGTCTCAAAGGAAAAAAAAAAGAAAAAAGAAAAGGAAATGCTTGTTCCTTAGTATACTAAGTGAAGGTAACATGATATTCTTACCTATAAAAGTGAAGTGCCTGCAGGTTTCCAGCATAACATCTCTGTAGAGATTCTTCTGAGAAGGATCCAGCAAAGCCCACTCTTCCTGGGTGAAGTTCACGGCAACATCCTCAAACGTCACAGAATCCTAAACATTCCACAGACTCCATTCACAATATGTTCATAAAATTCTGTGCTATCCAGAGATTTTGTTCCATATCTTAGAATCAAATGCAGGTTTGGGGTACTTCTGAAAGGAAAGAGCCCTGGAGAGACACTTCTCTCACTACTGGGCACAGGGCATAAGTTGTGTTGCTCTGGCCCACCTTTCTTTCTACAGGACATGTCTGATTCCTGTCTTAAGTATTTCCAAACACTAGAGGTATACAACACAGGTAAATGAGCATGAAGAGCATTCTGATCCTTAGAAATCCCTGCACACAATGTTTGAGGTGTTGATGCTATGAGGAAATTTAACATTTGACACAGGCTGCATGGACATAAATATTGAATCACCTAGCTTAAATGATTTATACAAGTCTGTGGTACATTATGAATGGTTCTCCATCTGAAAGTCTATCAAACTAATAACAACTCACAGAGATAACTACAGGATGAGCACTGTAATGCCAAATAACAGCAGCAATGAGTGTAATTAGCTTCCCTGCTGGGCACAAATTCAAACACATCTTCACATCTTCTTAAGTGGGGGAAATGAACCCATTCTACCTGCTTACAGATGAAATCATGGATACTCTTATATAAGTAGTTTCCTCAAGCACAATTATAAAACAAATTTACTTACTATTTTTATTTTGTATTCGTGAGTGCATTGCTTCCTGTGTGTAAGTGTATCTGTGTTGTGCGATGCCCCTGGAGGTCATAAATTGGATTCCCTGGAACTGGAGTTCTGATGGTTGTTAGTCACCATCTGTGTGCTGGGAATAGAACCCAGGTGCTCTGCAACAGCAATCACTGCTCTTTATCATTGAGATATCTCTCCAGTCACCAAAGAACAATTTTAATCAAATAATAAATATGACAGAGAGTAAATATTTAAAGATGCTAAAATTAAATTTGGAGGGTAATGCCAAATGTTAAAAAAGTGTAAAAATGGAATGTTTCAGAAAGAACTCAATGTAGCCACAGGTGTATCAGAGAATGAGACAGAACTTTCAGAAGAGCAGGAGTGGAAAAAGGATTGGAATGGAGTCTGGGAGGAAGGAGTGACAGCAACATTCATCATTTCATTTTATACTATTAAGAGAAAACGTCATGAATTGCCAAATTCAGTTTTGTAATGAATAAAAGAAGTAATTAGGATCAGCAAATGTCTAGTAGTGTCAAGGTCAAAGAGCAACAAACTGATAACACACTTCAAGGATTTGTACAAGATAAGGTGAAAACAAAAGACCAAAATTAATTGCCACATTTTAAAAATCAAGTCATGGAGTATAGGGTGCTGGCAGGGTCAGTAGGTAAAGAACTAGTTACATAACCTTGACAACCTGAGTGTGATCTCTAGAACAAATAAAAAGGTCAAAAGAGAGAACAGTGAAAACAAACAAACAAACAAACAAACAAAAAAAAAACAAACTTGTTTCCCTGGCAATTGTGACAGGCATACACTCATATACATACACATTAAAACCAAAATTGTATTTTAAAACTTGGAAAAAACAGGTTATCAAATTTCCAACCTGACCATTAGTGAACCACGACATGGTGCACACATGTTCAAACTAATTCCTAACGACCAATGTTACCCTATAAAATAACCATTCCTAAAAGAAGTTACAGTCTTCAATGTGAGTTGTAAGAAAATGGCATGAAGTGCAGCAGTATGCAATGACAGATACTGATGTGAGAAAAATCACAGTTGGTCGGGCCTTAACTTTCCCAAAAGACTTTTCCACAAGACTAATACAAAGCCTTTGTGAACTTCACCTCCAGATCAGAGCAGCTCACCAGCAGAGAACCAATAGGTGGCTCCAAAATGAAACTGTGTTGCACTTTCCTGAGGCAGAAATCCAGTGTTGTACTGGGATCCCATGACTTAGAGTTGAGGAAAATTCCTTTGATATACTGCAAGTTATATCACATGTAAACCTGTGTTTTTTCTTGTATTATACTGTTCCCTCACAGGCAAGAAGAGAAATGCCAGATTCTGTGGAACTGAAGTTATAATTAGCCACAGACATGGTTGCTGAAAATTGAACTCTGGTTCTCTGTCTCTATATGACCAGCAAGTGCTTGGAACTGTGAGCCATCTCCCTAACTTCTAAGTTTACTTTTTAAAAGTTTTATAATCCTCTTCATTTCCTGTATGACAAAATACTAATTCAGAATAAATACCTATGAAATATTCCATCCATACCTCATGATCTTAGAGACAAAACTGAAATTGGTATAATTGGGCAAAACCTTTTCCTGACCACCCTAAAACAATGTATAATTCAATGCTATCCCAATTAAAATTCCAATAAAGAAAAAAATCACAGAAATCTGAAAAATAATCCTAAGTGTTGTTGGGAAGGACAAAAAACCTCAACCCCAAACCCCAGGATACCCAAAGAATCCTCAACAATAAAGAACTGCTAGAGACATTACTATCACTGACCACAAATAATACCACAGAGATGTAATGATAAAAACAGATGGTATTAGCATAAAAACAGTCACACTGAAGAATAGAATAGAAGTGAGGACACATGTTTGTTTCCACATAGTTACAACAACTTCATTTTTGACAAAGAAGTTAAAAATACACACTGGGAAACTGAGCAACGTCAATGTGATCTGAAAACAGCTGTGCTCTTATATTGTGAATCCCTTAAAAAAATAATAAAATAAAAAAAAAAGAAAAAAGCGGCTGGAGAGATGGCCTAGCAGTTAAGAGTGCTGACCGCTCTTACAGAGGACCCCGGTTCGATCCCCAGCACCCACATGGTGGCCGAAAACCATCTGAAACTCCAATTCCAGGAGAACTCCAGTTCCAGGGGAATCCAAGACCCTCTTCTGACCTCCGCGGCATTGCATGACACGGGTGCACAGACTTGCATGCCGACAGTACATTCATACACATACAGAAATAAATAAAAAAGGGAAAGACACCACCATGGGAAAAGACACCACCATGAAGAAACAGTTCAAGTTACACTGGATTACTGCATATAAAGAACAATCCTAGATACCTATCTCTTACCATGCCCAAATATAACATCAATTCCATCAAGGTCTTCAGCATAATACTTGATATCCTGAGTCTTACAGTGTAATCCACAGGAAATACACCAGATGTAACTAGCACAAGAAAGGACTTACTGATAGTAGGGGTATTAAATCCACAATTGACCAATGGGATCTCATGAAATAAAAAGCCTTCTTTACTGCAAAAGACACCATCATTTGAGGGAAGAGACAACTTCCAGAATGGGAAAAAAAATTAACAGGTATATATCTGGCACATAGTTCATATCTAGAATATATAAAGAATTGAAAAAAAATAAACATCAAAAAACTCAATTAAAAATTGGGGCAATGAATTGAACCAACAGTTCTCAAAAGATGAAACACAAATGGCTAAGAACTATTTAGCAATTGTTCAACATCTTTAACCACTGGGAAAGGCAAATGAAATGTACCTTGACATTTCATCTTATCTTAGAAAGGCTAAGACCCCAAACCCAAATGATGACAAATGCTGACAAGGATGTGGGAAAGAATAAACTTCTTCACTGTTTGTGGGAGAAAAACTGGTGAAGCCAGTATAGAAATGATTGTGGAACTTCCTCAAACACTAAGAATACAGTACCCAAAGGACTGTATCTCCTACTTCAGAGACAACTGTTTAATCATGTACCTTGCTGCTCTTTTCCCAGGAAATGGAAACAATCTAGATGTCTTTCAACAGAAGAAAAGAGAATGAAATATGGAACATTCACAGATGAAGTATTCTTGAGCTCTTAAGAAAAAGAAAATATCGGCCCAGCTCTGCTGGCCACTTGAACCAAGGGAGGATGAGGTATGAGGCAGCTGTGAGTGGTGGAGCCTGGCGGCTGGGAGTCAGTGCCTCAGCTATTACCTGCAGCTTCGGGGCACTGACGATGATGGAGTGGGAGTCGGGTACAGGAGAAGCCATGGCAGCTTCGGGAGCCTCTCAGGCGTTCGGGGATGGGGCGTGGCAGATGAGTAATGAAAGCTTTGAAAATGTAGAACTGGGAGTCATAGGAAGAAAGAAGAAAGTCCCTAGGAGGGTGATCCACTTTGTGAGTGGTGAGACAATGGAAGAGTACAGCACAGACGAGGAGGAAGCTGACAGCCTAGAGAAGAAGGGCGTGTTGCCTTCTGTTGATCCGACAAAACTTACCTGGGGCCCTACTTATGGTTCTACATGCTCCGGGCTGCCACATCAACCCTTTCAGTGTGTGACTTTGTTGGAGAGAAGATTGTGAATGTTGTGGGCATCAGCAGCCCAAAATACCAACATACCATTAATGAGTATTACTGGATGGAGAAGGAGGAAGAAAAGGAAGGAGGAGGAGGAGGAGGAGGAGGAGGAGGAAGGAGGAGAAGGAGAAGGAGGAAAAGAAGGAGGAGGAGGAGGAGGAAGGAGGAGGAGAAGGAGGAGAAGGAGAAGGAGGAGGAGAAGGAGAAGGAGGAGAAGGAGAAGGAGGAGAAGGAGAAGATAGGATGTCTGAAGAAGCAGAAAGACAGTACCAACAAAGTAAGCTGCAGGCTGATTCCACTGTGCAGTCAGATCAGCCAGAAACAGTGGTGTCCAGTTCATTTGTGAATCTTAATTTTGAGATGGAGGAAGAAAGACTGTGAAGTAATTATGGAAAGCAAACAAACCCACTCTCTGTCCCACAATAGAATGGAATGACTATAAAATGTTAAATCCCAAACTTTCTTCTATCAGGAACTTTTTACATTCTCTGGTAGTGAGAGTTAAAACAATTATTTATATTTTAAATTATTGGAAAATCTTCATTCTTATGCTATATCAAAGATCTTAAGTTTGGATACTTTTATTACATGTTAAATTAGTGATCTGATTTGGGGGGGCGATGGCAGTGCTGGGGATCAAACCCAGGACCTCAAACATACATGCTAGACAGCACAGTATTACTAAGCACAGTGCTTTGATTTTAAAATGGTCTTTTGTAAAAATGAAGGTATTCTATAGCCCTAATTATTCATAAAACTTTTTAGTTTTTTATGCATTTGTTTAAAATTATGATACTTTAAACTGGTAATCCTAACAACTCAGATTAAATTTCCCCCTAGATTATGTCATGTTATACCTTCCTTACATTTAATATACCCAACCATTAATTTTACATTAAGAGTGGTTCACTGAGTTTAATAATAATAAAATAAAAACAGAATAGAAGCACTGCAAATTTTCTTACTGGGAATATTTTATGGAAAAACATTTGAGTTTTTTTCTCTAAATGTTAATATGAGTTTTCATTTTTACTATAAGTCAATCTTGTATTCTTTCTCAGTAGTTATTCAAATAACTTGTTCTGATCACAGATAACACTAATTATAGAATGAATTTACTAAGATATCTGCAATCATATTGATGCCCACCTTGGGTGTGCCACTGGTTCAGGCCTTCATGTATCTTTTAGGCAGAGTCGCTAGAGGAATTAGGGACAGTTTATTGTCATTCACCATTTTGAAGCAATAGCAGGCAGGACAGTTCACTTGAATCAGGTTTGGCCACGCCTCTCCTTACAGGGTTATTTACAAACTTTATAAAAGCTGTATAATATGAAGCTAATTTTAAAAATATTCCTAAATAACTGTAAAGAAAAATGTGAGCATTGTTTTAGAAATGCTGGTCTTTTAAAAAGCCTTTTCACAAATTTAAAAGGTTTTAGAAATTAATGGTTAAAAATAGTCTTCTAAACAACACAAGCTTTCAATCTTAAATTTGTGTCAATGTATCTTAAAACAATGGATAGATGAGCATGTTTTGGAAATCTGGCAATGATCCTAAGTAAGTTCAACTGAAAGTGGAAGTTTTTAAACTAAAACCTGGAAATTCTAGTAGAAGTTTTAGTTCAACTGAATTGGGAAGAATTTAGCACAGATAAACTCTTGTTAGGACTCTTTAGTTATAGGGCTTCATGAACTGGTGGTCCACAACATGGTCAGCTTTTTATTCATGCCTTGTAAGCTATATAACTTAATACTTAAAGGCCTGATCTTCAGATTGTGTACCTAATGTCACATTAAATTATAGTTTACTAAAACTGTAGTTTTAGTTTATAGCTGCTAAAACATGCTGGCCTAATCTTTTCCTGTTAATTTAACTTTGAAATTTAACTTTGAAATAGTCCTCCAACTCGACTGAGATATTTAGTTATGAAGTTAAGACAGGTGGGTCTAAAAGTGACCTACTATATCTTCTCTCCCTAGAGATCTAGTATCTTGAGTTTACACTTCATAACTTCTGATTATAGAAGAAAGATAATGACTTAAGAAAGATTGATGTTTCTTGAGTTTTATTCCCTGCATGTCCAATAGCAGACAGGTTGTGATGTTTACTATTCATTGTGCCTTAAAGTTTTATATCTTAATTTATGCTAATGATAAAAAAAGAAAAAGAAAATATCAGGGCTGGATAGATGGCCTAGTGGTTCAGAGCCCTGACCACTCTTGGAAAGGACCCAGGTTCAATCCCCAGCACCCACATGGCAGCTGAGAACCATCTTTAACTCCAGTTCCAGGGGAATCCAACACCATCTTCTGACTTCCGCTGCACTGCACTACACGGTGGGTGCACAAACCTACAAGCAGACAGTACATTCATACACATATAAAAATAAATAAAATTTAAAAATATTAAAGAAAAGAAAGAAAAAGAAAATATGAAATTCACAGTTAAGTGGGTAGACTGCAAAAAATTGTACTGAATCAGGTAATTGGAACTAAGAAAGACAAAAGCATCATGTTATCTCTAATAAGTGGATGGTTGCTACCTTTGAATAATTAGATACAAATGTTTCAACTAGAGAATCCAAAGATTCTAGGTAACTAGTAAATGGCCATGAGAAAGAGGTAGAATATAGTTAGGAAGGGTGAAAATGGATGGAGAATGGGAGGGCAGTGCAAAAGTTGCAGTAAGAAAGCAGTCTGTTAGAAGAAGTTATATAGGCACTCATGGGGCCATGCCATAAGGACAGACAGATCTCTGTGAGGTTGTGGTAAGCCTGGTCTACATAGTGACTCTAGGTCACTTGGGGCTATAGGGAGAACTTGTTTCAAAAAACAATAGCAAAGCAAAACAGTGACATGGAAACATAACATAATACAATCTTTTCAAAGTATATGCATATGTAATAAAAACATATTTATGGGAAAAATACTTAATTTTGTATGGAAAAACAAAAGACCCTGAATAGGAAAAGCAACCCTGAGTTAAAGGAGCAATACTGGGCGATCTCTATACCAAACTTCAAACTATACTAAAAGGCTATAGTCATAAAAACAACTTGGTACTGGCACAAAAATAGACCTGTAGACCAATGAAACAAAACTGAAGATCCAAAGTTGAGTACATATATTTCAGTCCTCTCATATTTGACAAGGGGGCCAAGAAGACTAACTGGAGGAAAGACAGCATCTTCAGCAAATGGTGTTGGAAAAACTGGATCACGACTTGTAGAAGAATAAAATTAAACCCATACCTCTCACCCTTGAAAAAAATCAACTCAACATGGGTCAAAGACCTCAAATGTGAAACCCAAAACTCTGAAGGTAATAGAAGAAAAAGTGGGCAGCAATCTACAAGACATAGGCATCATAAAAGACTTTCTAAATCAGATAGGAGATAAACAAGAAATAAGATCGACAATTGACAAGTGGGATCTCATTAAACTCAAAAGCTTCTGTACAGCAAAAGAAACAATCAGGGAAGTGAAGAGAAAACCCACAGACTTGGAAGAAACCTTCAACACTGATACATCTGACAGAGCATTAACTTCCAGACTATATAAAGTACTCAAAAAACAAAGAAGAATGAAAACAAAGAAAAGACAAAGACAAAAGAAAACAAATAACTCACTCAAAAGATGGAGTAATGAGCTGAACTTCACAAGTGAGGAATTAGAGATGGCTAAGAAACACCTTAAAAAGTATTCAACATCACTAATAATTAAGGAAATACAAATTAAAACCAATTTAAGATATCATCTCACTCCAATAAGACTGGATAGGATCAAGAAAACAAATGATATCAAATGCCTGAGAGGTTATAGGGAAAGGGGAACACTTACCCAATGCTGGTGGGAATGTTAACTCATACAACCACAATGGAAAGCAGTGTGGAGAACCCTTAAAACTCAAAATGAGTCTTTTGTGGCACCATATCCAGTCATACCTCTCCTGGGTATATACCCACAAGACTCATCTTACCACAGAGATACATGCACAGCCAGGTTTATTGCAGCTCTCTTCACAGTAGCAAAGAGCTGGAACCAACCCAAGTGTCCCTCAACTGATGAATGGAAAGAGAAAATGTGGTACATCTACACAATGGAGTTCTATGCAGTGGTAAAGAAAGATGACATAATGAACTTTGCAGATAAATGGATGGAACTAGAAGATACCATGTTAAGTGAAGTAACACAGTCTCAGAAAAACAAGCAACAAATGGTATCCCTCATCTGTGGATGCTAGCACCAAGTACCTAGTTGTAAGGCAAACTAAGCAAAGTTAATGTTATATTTGTTATAATCTGAAAACAACTGTGCTCTTATATTATGAGTCCCTTTACAGGATCTAGAATTAGCCTACCATTTATTTTCAGACTTTGGAATTTTTGGTATATTTGTGGAGGGCATGTATGCATACTTTAGAGTAATATAAAATCAAAAGAGTGAGGAAAAAATAGTTTGTCATGGCATTGTATCTAACTACAGTATTTATTTTATGTGAGTGCTTCTTAGTATTTCTTATACAAGGCTGCTTCAGCTTTAGTCTAAGCCTTTTCTAAAATATTATACAATAATTAAAAGTAGCAGGCTGGTGTAACTTAGCCTTTCTGGATGCTTAATGACCATAATTAATGCCCATACCAATCTGGCTGAGGGACTTAAGGGATAACTTTGTTAATTGCCCCCAGAGGTCAACTGAGTCCCAGGGAACTATGCATGGGGGCATCTCTTGAAATGACCAACAAATATGACTCATCAGTCTTCCTGTGCAGGGAGGTCTTGGAGACCAACTAATGGGACTTCAGCCAGTGTCTAGTTTATAAGTCTGTGCATGTGTCAAAAAGGTAAGCCTGTTCTAGCAAAACCTGACTCTGTCCTCAAGTGGATGAAACAAGGTAAATGAAAAGCCAAAAGGAGCCAAGGGCTCCCTCCCCTCTAAAACCTGAGTGACTCCTGAGGACCAGATCCTCAACTGACCTTGAGAAAACAAAATACTTGGTTAATCTGGGCTAACTGTGTGGCCTTAAACACTCGAAAGGAAAGTATAACCAGAAATAAATAATCAGTAAGAACCGAGAAGTTGTACTTCAGGTAAAAAACTTTACATCCTTAGTAAAAAGACAAAAAGGAAAAAAAAGCACTGTTGTTTTACCTATCATCAATTCTTACTGGCAAGTGCACCTACCCTGTGGCTGCCACTCCTTTGCCATCTTTCAAAGACATGAGACACAGCCTTTCAACCTCCCAGTATGGACTACACACTCATGTCTCTCCAAGAATCTCCCAAACCTTCAATGCCAAATGGGGACAGCTGAGACATCCAGCTTGTGGACTGAGGAACTACTGGGGTTTCAGCCTCTTCAGAATACAGACTGCTATTGTTGGACTTCCCACACTGTATCATGGAGGCCAGTACAGGAAGACCAAAACAGGACCTCATTTGATGACCAGGGAAAGGGAAAACCCCAGTGTGGAGTACAAGGGCAGCACTGATGGTTGTTTGGACTTGCCAAGGAGGAGCCCCCAAACACTTCCTTAAGGAAAACATGACATCTTTCATCCTAATAAATAAAGAAAAAAGTCATAAGCTGAAGATGCTAAAACCTATGACATCATAGTCTTGATATATGTGTGGCATGCATATATGCATATTTTGGAGTGATGGAAATTGGAAGGAACAAAACAAAAACAAACAAACAACAAATAAAAATGTCTGTGTCAAAGAACTGACTGAAATGGTGAACATCTGCCTGAAAAAATAAACTTCTGCATCAAAAATTTTAAAAGAGCCTGAGAAAAAGATGAAAAACGTATATGGCAGAATGCATGAGCTATTGTGGGGGGCAAGGAATGGGTAATGGGTATAGATTTGGTTGGGAAATATTGTATGAAATGCACAAAGCTTCAATAAGAAAATGGCTAGAAAATAAAATAAAATAAAATAAAAAGATATTGAAAGAATTACCCTATATCAGAGAGGCATAACTCCTACTAGACACAACAGGTTACAAAGGAAAAGTACAAATCCAGGAATGACCTCCCTAATGGTTTTTAATATTTTATTTGTGACTTTCATTTTACTTTGTCTATGAGCACACTGTGTGCATGTATGTAAGTGCACCTCAGACTTACATTGTCCACAGAGGTCAGAAGAGGGTGTTGGTTCCCCAATACTAGGGTTATGAATTATTGTTAGTCTCCATGTATATGCAGGGAACTGAACCCAGGTCCTTTATAACAGCAGACATTGCTCTTAACTGCTGAGTCATCTGACCAAACCCCCTTTTAAAATGTATGTTTTAATGGAAATTTTGTGGTTCGCATATATCTTAATAATATTTAGGCACCATCACATATCTGCACCCCACCATGAAATGCACACAGAATTTTATGCATTCTGTCATTTATGTGAAGATATATCAAGTTAAGTATGTGTACCCAGATGTCCCTCAGCGTGAGTTCATCCCCTCAGCCAAGAGAGCTTATCACTCCCTTAAATAAGATCAGTTCTCTCTCATCAGGCAGTGATCAACTGCCATAGATCATCCCCTAAGGTTGGAGTCTCCTGCCCATTTTCCCTGTTTTGTGCTTTGTGTGATTGAGTTTTCTGGGTCTTGTCCATGCTGTCACCATTGCTGTCAGTTCATATGGACAAATTCCCAGCAGACAACAAGACTTTGATTCCACATATTTATGTACCAACTCTCCTTTTACAACCATTCCATCACCTCTTCTGCAGTGGATGAGGTTTGATATAGAGGACTTATCCAGGGATATGGACTCCCTCATTTAAAACTGTTGACCAGGGTACCATGAACCTTCACTGACAATTAGCCCTACTCTAGGTCACCTACCAGAACTTCACAGTAAGATCCAATTTCTAAAGATCCTGCAAACAAGTTTTGGAGGAAACAAGGAGAAATCATACTGGTACTGACTTCAAAGCTACATCTCTACCAACTAGTGTTAGTATTGCTTGAAGGTGCTATTTATGTTACCAGAAGAGAGGGCTGAACATCAACATTACCTGCTGTGAATCCTGTGTTCTACAAGTACCAGCAAGATATGCTCAGAGGTTCAAATACAGCACAATTGCTGTGGGTGTAACCAACCACATTCTGTCTGGATTTGAGGTCCACACCACAAAATGAAGCCAGTATCTGCTACAGATGTCCAATATAGGAACCTTTGGCTAGCAGGTCAGAGAACATTTGGGTAAGTGTAGTAATAGTATTCTGCCAAACCAAGTATTTAACCCAAATGCTGACATACTGTTATGCTCATAGATTAACACATCTCTCAGTTCTCATTAATGAAGCCTGCTCATGAAGCAGATGGTG
Organism: Rhizomys pruinosus; assembly: GCA_009823505.1. Lineage (NCBI taxonomy): Eukaryota > Metazoa > Chordata > Mammalia > Rodentia > Spalacidae > Rhizomys > Rhizomys pruinosus. Next base: position 123,564 of record VZQC01012493.1, on the reverse strand, counting down.
ATTAAAACAGGCCAATAAGTGGCGAATGTGCTGAGAGCAGGAGGCAGCAGACTGCTTATCCCTGAATAGGACAGGTGTATTAAACTTTGGCCTGCCAAGGCTCAGAGATCATTATGCAAGACAGGACTGAAAGGGTCTAAGGGCCAGAGGACATAGATGACCACATGGAAACAGTTTTCCAGACAGCAGAGCAGCTCCTCATAGGATCTCACAGAAGTGGTGACAGATGCTTAAGTCCCATGTAAGATTAAGCTGGATGAAATCCCAGCATAGAAGTGGGGAAGGAGGGGCTGGAGAGATGGCCTAGCGGTTAAGAGCGCCGACCGCTCTTACAGAGGACCCGGGTTCGATCCCCAGCACCCACATGGCGGCTGAGAACCGTCTGTAACTCCAATTCCAGGAGAACTTCAGTTCCAGGGGAATCCGAGACCCTCTTCTGACCTCCGCGGCATTGCACGACACGGGTGCACAAACTTGCATGCAGACTGTACATTCATACACATACATAAATAAATAAAATTAATTAAAAAAATTAAAAAAAATAAGAAGTGGGGAAGGAGATCAGAACCCCAACCCTAGCTGAGGAAGTACTGGGAAACATTATCTGCTGGGAGGGGACAGATCTGTCTTTTTAAAGTAGTGGATGGACACATGGGGACCCAAGGTTCACTTGATACGCCTTTAAAATATGGCAAAAATATACAGTGGGGTGTGTGAAATGGGAATGGAGGATGAGAAGGAGGGCACTGGGGAAGAGTCAGAAAATGGCCAGAACACTGTGTGAAGTTCATCAAAATCCTTCTATTGATGGTGGACTATTAAATAATATCACTTCCTTAAAAACAACATAGATTAAATTACACATCACTGACAGGTAATAAGAGAGGACATGAAATCAGGGAGGGTATAGTGTGGAGGGGCTGGACAAGGGTGGGCTGCTGAATGTGATCAAAAAAATTTGATCAAAGAAGCATGAAATACTAGAATCAATAAAAAAAAATTCTAATATAGGGGCCGGAGAGATGGCTCAGCTGTTAAGAGCACTGACTGCTCTTGCAGAAGACCCGGGTTCAATTCCCAGCTCCCACATGGCAGCTAAGAACCATCTTTAAGCCAAGTGTGGAAGCACATGCCTTTAATCCTAGCACTTGGGAGGCAGAGGCAGGGGTATCTCAGTGAGTTCAAGGCCACCCTGGTCTACAAAGTGATTTCCAGGCCAGCTGGGGCAATAGGGAGACCCTGTCTCAAAAAGACGAAAAATAAAATTTCTAATATGTGCGTGTGTGTGTGTGTGTGTGTGTGTGTGTGTGTGTGTGTTTGTGGCCCTTGAGTTCTTTGTGACTGATAAGGCCTACTGCTTTATTAAAGTGGCTTTCTTTCTAATGCACAATGTTCCTTTCCTTTTGAGAATTTTCCTCCCTACTCTGAATTCTATGGAGTTTTATTTCACTCTGATAAGACCCAAGAACTTGAAAAAACTCAGCTCAGACACTCACAGCCCTAACAGAAGCAGTGTTGAAAGACAATTCAGAAATGAATGGGAATGGCAGAAAGAAGAGATGAAATGTCAGTCACGTAACCTTGCACATTGGAAAATCGGAGAAACGCACTGAAAACTGATAACTGGAAAACGAAATTTCAAACAGGAAAACAATATACAACATCAACCACTACAATACTGATCTTACAACACATTAATTAAACCCCCCAGGAACAGTGGTTCATAATTATAAACTCAGGACTCTAGAAACTGAGGAATGAGCATCACCATGACTTCAAGGCCAGACTGATAAACACATCCATGCATCCATGTGTAATTATATAGGTGTACATATGTATATATGTATATTAGTAAAATGAATAACCCTGCAGCCAAGAAGACCCAAAAAATATTTCTAGAGGGTCATTCATTATAATGGATATTAAAAGTATCAGAAAGTAGTTATTTCTCTCCTTGCTCTGACCAAACACCTGATAAGAAACTTAAAGGGGTAACAGATAATGGATGTATTTAACTTATACTGTAAGAAGGGATTCAGCCTTTCTGAGTGGGGAAGGATGGCTACCTATTTAGATAGCTCAGCAATCAAAAAGTAGCCCCTTAGAGGAGCAGAGGATGCTGGGCTTGGTGGTGCAAAGATTGAATCCCAGCACTTGGAAGGCATAAACAGGAGCACCTCCCTGAGTTCTAGTCTCTGGACCTCCTAAAGTAGGCAGTCACCTCTCCTGCACGTGTAGTTCTCTATGACAATAAATAAACCCTGTTCTTACATGCTCTTCATCAAAGTTGTCACTGGGGCAGACTGTCAAGCCAGTGACTACAAGGATAAGCACAATTCAAAGTCTAACTCTGATTTGGGGGATAATTCCACCACATTAACCCAGGGGATCAGGTCAATGGTAAAAGCCACCTATAATTCAAAACATCCCTTCAAGTTGTTTGGACCTGGCATTGTCAAGCTCAAATCTGTAATTGCAATCAAGCTACAAGGTCCATTTCTATTGAGGGAAAAGGAGAAGGAATACAGGCAGATGGGAAAAGTTGGAGTTTTCTTCCTTCCTTCCTTCCTTCCTTTCTTCCTTCCTTCCCTTCCTTCATTCCTTCCTTTCCTTCTTTCTTTTTTTTCAGACAGGGATTCCCTATAGCCCCAGTTGGCCTGGAACTTCTTATGTCAACCAGCCTGGCCTTGAACTCAAAGAGATTTGCCTCCCAAGTACTGGGATTGAAAGTATGCACCACCATGCCTGGCAGAGCAGGTTTCTTAAGATGGCAAAAATTGTCTCAGGAAACTCTGTGGTAAAGAGTGGCAGGAAAGAAGTGCAGAGTATGAGTACAAGTCCAAACAGGATCAATAAAGAGAAAGGGAAAGGGAGGATATACCGTCATATAAGACCCTGCAGAAACTGCTTGTTTGGAGTGATAGCTCCAGGATCGTTCCCTTTCCAAATGGGATCTGTTTCTTACATTATTAAAGCTGTTGCTATTGGCTTTTTTCATGTTTTAGTTTTCTGTCTCTTCCAGTAAATCCTTTGCTGTCACAGGAATGAACTTGCCTATTCCCTTGAGGACCACCCCAACCTGTTACACTATGGGTTCATCTGGCCTCCTCCAGAAGTTCATGAATACTACTATGAGCCTCTTGGAAATCTCCATCTACTCTCTGAGAAGAATCAGGTGAAATCCACTCTCACAAATAGCCAAGCTCCAATGACTATCCAACACCCTCCACCTTTCGGTTGTCTACCAAATAAATTTAAATTGTATATGATATTTCATTATCTATTTCATGTCAGAACACTGCCATCCACTTCAGAGAATTCATCCTGACCCTGATAATCCAGAGATATATCAAAATATTCTGGGACTAAGTATAAATTTCCTAAGAGCTATCACCCACACCTCTACTTCATTTGCACAAGCTGCCTACCTGTTTGTTCTCAGAACAATGCTGAAAATATCCCTGGACTCCAGACTGGGTCTGGGGATCTCTGATTTGGGGGATGATTCCATCACATTAACACAGGGGATTGGGTCAATGGTAAAAAGCCATCTATAATTCAAAACATCCCTTCAAGCTGTTTGTACCTGGCATTATCAAATCAAGTTCAAAGCTGTAATTGCAATCAAACTGCCTGTTTACTACTATTAGACTCCTATGTGCAATATTAAAATCCCATTATGGTGTCACTTTTAACCCTCCAACACCTTGTTATATACGATCCTGCCTGAAACATAATTGTACAGACTTCTCCAAAAGTCTAAGGTATCTTCCACACCACAATGGGATCCTCATGTAGGACTGCAGATTTGCCTATTTATCACAATGCATCTGACAATGTCTACCAGCCTTTGATGAGAATGAACTCTAGGGCTCAGGAGATAGGTCAGAGGTTGAGAGCACCTAGAGCTCTTTCTGAGAATCAAGGATCAGTTCCCAGCATACATACGGTGGTTAACAAGCTCCAGTTCCTTGGGATCCTATGTCTTCTTCTGGCCCCCATGAGCAATGCACACCATGTTGCACTTACACATATGAGAAGCAAAAATTCATTAACATAAAATCAAACAGTCATTCCCCCAGAACAGTTTCCAAAGGACACCTGTCTTGCTGCACTTATCACTTGTCCAAAGCACTCATGAACAAACATAACCACAAATTCAGCTTCCTTACATCTCCTCACTCTTCAGTTGAAAGTAGTTTGATGAGACATTTGTCCTATAAACCAGGCTTCTCTTTCTATTAAAGCCACAACCCATAAGGAAATGGCTGTTCCCATGGGACCTTTCAATCAGGCACTTTTACTCTTCCATTAGTAAGAAGAAAAGAAAAAAAAAAGAACCTGTAATGATCCTAATTCCAAGACAAAGTACTAAGATCATGGGTGGCTTACTTTGAGCACATCAGATGAAATGCTAAATAAAACCTCAATTTGAGGTCAAGGAAATGGCCCACTTGTAAAGTGCTCATCACAGAAGCATAAGGGCAAGAAACCGGATTACCTGAACTAATTAAAAAACTGGATTTAAAGTTGTGAAGAGGTAGAGACTACAGAATGCATAGAACACACTGGATTTCTACTTTAAGGGAATTGTTAAGTGAGTTAAAAATGGTTAACTGTTTCTATAAAGTGGAGTGGGGTATCAAGATGATTCAGGGGGTAAAAGTACTTTCCTGGCAAATTGGCAGATTCAATAAAATACACAAAACACACATAGAGGTAATGTGAGAAAACTGAGCCATAAAGTTGTCCTCAGCTATGTGTCATGTCAAAAGAGAGCCATTCCACACACATGGTATACACATGCATACAAAATAGTACTAAATAAAATTTCTAAATTAAAAAATAACAACAAAAGAAACATATGGAATTAGTCAATGTCCACCTCTGGCCTCCAAAAACATGTGGACACCTTCACATATATCTGGGATCTGAGGAAGACACACACACACACACACACACACACACACACACACACATTCTGAATTCAGTCAGCTCTGAGAATCTGCGTGTGCTGAAAGAAAATTCTCAGAAAGCTCTTCCAATTCCCTCCCACAAGAACAAATGACAGAGTCCCAAAAGACCACATGGAGTTGAACTGGTAATAAGAAAATGAATCAGCTTTGGCTCAAGAACAATACTGCTCAGTTTGAACCATTCTAAGCAGTGGTTGTGGTTCCCCCAATTCTTTCCCATCTTAACTAACTCCTTTTAGCAATGACTCTTTTTCTGCCCACATGTAGGCACATGCCAGAACCTGCCAGGTCCCCACGGGGAAATCACTCCTCCATCAGCTAACGTGACCTACACATGCACCATGGCCTTCACCACACCCAACTTCCAAGCAAGCCCTTTATAAGACCTCACCTAAGAGTTCTGCTTGCCCAACACCATTTCTACAGTACAGTTATCACGACACCTCCTGGAATAAACGCCCTTCAGTCTGCTGAAAGATCGGGTTGGGTCCTTTACATAAACTTTTTTCTTTCTCTGCTCCTCAAAATCTCACAACTTTCACACTCTGCAGTTCCTTTCCCCTTAACTTGTCCGCATGCACCAAAAGCAAGATCAGGCGCTCTGCACAGTCACCAACACTGAAGCCGCCCTCACAGGCAGAGCCTCCAGCTCAGTGCCCAGCGCAGAAGCAGCTGCAGCAGGAAATGCCACAGGCGGCCATGTCTGAACCTGGTCGCAGGGACCGCATGGGACACAGGTAGGCCGGCCTGCCTGCAAAGCCAGGAGGACCCAGCCCAGATGGCTCCGGCGGCTCCAGCAGCCCCTGCACCCATCTGGGGACCACCGGCCCCACACTCACCATGGCCGGCTTCCGGGTTCCAGCGCTCTCCTCAGCTACCTGCCTCTGCTCAAACCGCAGCAGTCTAGGCACAGCGTTCATCCCTGCAGCTGAACCAATGGTGCAGAACCTGGAACTTGTTGGCGGCGGGATAGACCCGCCTCCCGCCTCCAGTCCGCATTCCTGATTGAGCAGCAGGGCCGGAAGCTCTGATTGGTCAAGGCCACCCAGGTGACTGACAGTGGAAGTAAAATAGTGGAGAATCACACCTCCACCTCCACCTGTCCTCCTCTCCAGCACAGACTCCAGGAGATTGGCATCCAAGCAGAACTTGCCCCTGGCCTCACAGAGAAGCTACTGCTGTCTTGACCAACTCCCTAGATACTTCCTGTTCTTCCTCCCTGCAATGAGGTTGCACATTCAATTACAATTCAATGGCCTATGTCATTGTCCTCTTAAGTCAGATGTTGAAAGTCACCCAGCCCATTATAATGACATTATTGTTGATCCGAATGTCTGCTGTACTCCAGGGATGATATTTTAACTCAGGCACCTTTAGTATTAGATCCCAGCCTGCTCTTTAAGAAGCTGGTCATTTTTAAAGTCCCTATCTCACCACCTGCAGAGACCAGGCCACTGCACCCCACAACTCCACCCTTTCTGCTGACACACAGTTAAGAAGGTGTCTGGGCTGTGATTTCACTATTTCTAACTTGGCCAACATGATCAAACTGACTCCATTTTGTTCACCCAGACAATGTTGTGATGCCTGTGGGATTCAGAGTGTGTCAGGTCCAACAGAACAGGAAATATGGCATGAAGGGTTTCATGCCCACGTCTTGAGTAAGAAGAGCCAGTGCTATTAACAGCTGAGCAATCTTTCCAGCCCTGACACGTGTTTTTCTTAACTGAAAGTTAGAACCTTTTGTTAACTGAAAACTTCAATTTTAACAGTTCTGCTACTGTTATGCTGTAACTATGGGCCCTGCCTCTGTTTTAATATTTTGCCCCTGGTTTGACACGATTGTGATTTAGGCTTTATAAAACCTGTTCTGCCTCTCCTTAGAATCAACAGTTCCTTTGGGCTTTAGCCCACTCTGCCCTACTCTTTACTGATTAAAGAACTCTTTAATCACTGTGTGACTTTCCTCTGTTCCTCCCACAGGACACAGCGGTGGTCCTCCTCAGTACCTGGCCCCTCCATTCTCCTTTTCAAATGGTCTATACTGGACTAAATCACCTGCTGTGGAACTTCTTACTCCCACCTAAAATGATAAAAAGAAAAGCAAAAACAAACACTTTTCCTTGTGTTTGGGTAATTTCTCTGATGTCTTGTCTGGATCGCCACACCATACCTGCAGGAGACTTCCCTTAGGTTAAGTTATCCCTCTTCATGGAGCTCTTTTCCATCAAAATTAGTACAAAAACATATTATATCCTTGTATGGGAGTCATTCGGATAAATTCATCTGCCAGGTTTGAATGGCTCATGCAATAGAGGGAAATGCCCTTGTGTCCAATGAAGTGGCTTACTAGGGCTGTGTTTGGGGCAATATGGGACATCTTGAATATAACTTGTGAGCTATTGGTGGGTAGGGTTTCCAAAAATATTGTGTGCACAAAGAGATTTTTTTCCAATGCCAAACGAGTTAAATTCTCTGTGTATTCCAGAAGAGGCAATTGTTCATTTGGGGCATTAGAGGCTTCCCTTTTTGGACCTACCAGACCACAGTCTAGAAGTTGAAATTTTGACCCTTTGATTACCTGTTGTCCTTTTCTTCAAGACCTAGTTCTACAATATCTGGTTGGCTTGTTTCACTCTTATATAGGGAAAGGCAATTAATGAATTTCTTGGAATCCAATTTCAACAAAAAACAAGTCAGTCCTAAGTATCCTCTCGGGTTTTTCTTGTTTGTTTGCTTGCTTGTTTGTTTGTTTGGGGTTAATAATATTCCTAATAAAAGCCAGGTGTGCTGGCACAGGCCTTTAATCCCAGTTGATAACAATAAGTACCATATTAGAGAGGTGTATTTGACTATAAACACAGTAAGTAATTCTTATCATGATATCAAAAATAGCCTAAGAAATAATGCAGAAAGTCGGGCTGGAGAGATGGCCTAACAGTTAAGAGTGTCGACTGCTCTTGCAGAGGAGCCAGGTTCGATCCCCAGCACCCACATGGTGGCTGAGAACCAACTGTCTGAAACTCCAATTCCTGAACTCCAGTTCCAGGAGAATCTGACACCCTCTTCTGACCTCCGCAGCATTGCACGACATGGGTGCACAGACCTGCATGCAGACAGTACATTCCTACACATACAAAATAAAATAAAATATTAAAAAAAGGAAAGTCAATGGTGGACTAGAACTAAAGAATGAGGCAACAAAACAGACTCTATTCAGCATACTGAAAGCATCATCCTTCTAAAATTACTTGTGTTTATTAACTCTGTGTATCTGTGTCCGCACTCACATTCCTACATGCATCAACTCAGAATGTGGAAGTCAGAAGTTAACTGGTGATTGTTGCCTCTTTCCTTCCTACACCAGGTTCCTGTGTATCAAACTCGTGTCATCAGCCTTGGGGGATAGCACTTTTATCTGCCATGCAATCTTGCTAGCCCCTTGTAACATTTAAATCTGATTTAAAAAAGTGCAGAGGGTTTCTAATTTCTAAATTCTTTCTAATTTCTAAAAGTTTTTAAGGGCAATAAACAAATTTTCATAGACAACTACTTAGTTGTCAAATTTGACCTAATAAGCCAAAAAATTTGCATCAAGAATAAAAATTTAGAGACCCTTCTTAGTGTGCTACCTTTCCCATATCTTCTTGCACCAGCCATCTCTGCTCTATTAGGACCCTGGTGGAACCCCAGACCTGGAAGCTTGCCCTGCCTTTTTGGATATCTCTCTCAGCTCTCCTGAGTTGGACACCCTTATACAGCAGATGCTGATTCACAGAGAGCCACAAGTGGCCCATGTGCAGAGAACCGGAGCCTGGAGTATGCTTATCTCTGAACCAATTCAATCTTTTGTATCAAACTTCTTCCTTTCAAGGCTCAAGGATCACTGGGGAAGAGGGGGTGGAATAGTGTCAGAGCCAGAGGAGTTGGGTTATCTTTACCTTAATAATTGCCTTTCAATACAAACCTCCAAGTCCTATCTAACCGACACATAATGATTAAGTTAATCCATTTGGAATGTGTTCACAGATCACTATATAATCATTATTTTTTGGGAGAGAGAGTGTAGAAAAGAGCATTTCATTTTATTTATTTTTATAATGCTTTTATTGATGTCTTGTGCATTTCAGACATCATTTCTCAGTTCAGTTTAGACAGATTCCCCTTTCCCTTCCCCCTACCCCACCCCAGATCATGCATTCTGCCAGAACTATCCTGCATCTTACTCTCAGTCTTTTTTCATGTGTAAAAATTCACATTGTCCTCCTTTAATTTTATATTAGTCTAAAATATGTCAATTTAAAAGCTAGGAATGTCATGATACAGCATGTGAGCTCTAGAGCAGAGATTTCCCCAGTGCTGTAACCTGCCTCCCTGTTGTTCCCACCAAAGTATTTTTGAAAAGACTCCATTTATATCTGTCTTTCATTTTGTTAGTATATACAGGCCATTAATCTTTTAGCATGATCAGGACTTGATATGTGGAGTAACCTGAATCTGTTTTCCTGCCCATGGTGTTTCATATCTTGCTCCAGAATAAAGTAACTCTCATTTTCACTGATGTGAGAGCTAGGTTCTTACACGGACACAAGAAAAAGAAAATATTAGGTTTAGGACAGTGAGGCACTGGGCTGCCTTTATATTCTGGACATTCAAAGAGAGTCTGCTTATGATTAAGCCATGACCAGACATGACCAGACCCTGGGGGGGTGTCCTATTCTTGTGCAATTTGTCAGATGGGTAATGTTAGATTAATGCCCAAAGAATCCAGGAGGAATAACACTGGATTGAAATGAAAATTAAGATACATTTTAATACATCATAGGGAGATATAGAATTAGACACAGTTCTGTGGATTGGGTTATATTCCTCAATCCATGTTGGGTTCTTTAGTTCATGCAATTGTGCTCATGACCTGGGTAACTGCTCTCTAGGGAGACAGACATAATTTTGGTGGAGATTAAAGTATTTTTTAAAAGGTAAGAAGTAGGAATTTCAGGAGCCAGAGACATTCAGGAACCCAGAGTATCTTTTATACTATTTCAATTTTAATATATTTCAAAATGATTTCAAGCATTTTTTTGGTCTTTTTGAGACAGGGTCTCCCTGTAGACCCAGCTGTCCTGGAATTCACTCTGTAGACCAGGCTGGCCTTGAACTCACAAAGATACACCTGCCTCTGCCTCTGCCTCTGCCTCCCAAGTGCTAGTATTAAAGGCATGTGCCACCATGCCCTGCTCAAGCATTTTTTTTAAAGGGCAGTGTTGGAATTTCTTAATTGCCTCCTGGGTTGCCTCATTCTAGTTGAAGGAAAGACATGAAGTGGGATACTGCTCCTAAACGAAATGATAATTATAATATCCAGAATCTGGAAATGAGGCCCTCTACAGATATCTTTGCAGCTTACAAAATGATATACTGCCTGGGAGCATTACAAAACTGGAAATCTTAAATGTCCCAATACATGAACCAAAACTGAGAGCCAAGGGTTAGTGCATGTGAAGAGTGTCCTGGAATTCCCTATGCTACAAATATAAACCTCAAGAAGTTCAGTAGTATATTCAAGACATAAAATAGACTGGCAGGATGCCTCAGTTTCCAAGAGTGCTCGATGTTCTTAGAAAGGACTGGAGCTAGGTTCCTAAAATCGATGGCTGGTGGCTCAGAACTGCCTATGATTTCTTTATGGAATTCAACACCCTCATAAACCTGCTCACATCTAAACACAGAAGCACATACACATATACACAAACAGATAAATAATAAAGTATGTACAAAAAGAATTAGCACCCATGAGGCCCCTGATCTTTAGAAATTCCTTCTCACAATGTTTGATTTGCTGGTAAGAGGGAATTTACCATTCTGGGAGAGATCCCACATACACAAATTGCAGGAGCAGTATAAGCCTAAAGGACTTATACAAATAATATGTCAAATATTGAAGTCCTATTATAGCTTTTGGACAACTCACAGAAATACATAGGGTATATTCTTCCAGAACATACATGTACAATGAGTCCAGTGTGCTTCACTGAAGTCATTATTTGACACAGGTTGTCACTATATAAATACAAAACTGAGGCAATCCTATCTCATTCGACGCAAACAGAGCATTAGATTCCTGGAAGCAGTTTTTTCTAGGAAAAAGTTGCTAAATTAACAATTTTATCCATCTGTTCCAAATTCCCATGCAGAAGGACTAGAAATATGAACCATTGGGGCTAGGGAGGGGGGTCATCATTTAATAGCATTGGCTGAACTTGTAAAGGACCCAAGTTTATTTCCCAGTATCCACATGGTATCTACAACTATCTGTCACCTTGCTTCCAGAGGATCGATTGCCCTGCTCATACACATCTTCTTGGGGGTGGGAAGGTGAGACAGGATCTCTCTGTTGTCTCAGCTGGCTAGCAACTCACTATGTACACCAGGGTGCCCTCAAGCTCACAAAGATTCTCCTGCCTCTACCTCTTAAGTGCAGCTAAAAAAATCATATATCATCATACCCAGCCTATCATATTTATAAAATTGTATGTGTAGGAGAGCTTTGCCTGCATCTAAATGCAGATATTTTTATTTTTACATGTATTTACACTTAGTGTTCACATGTAGCTGTGCTTATGCAGTTCCAAGGACAATTTATAGAAGTTAATGCTCTCCTTTCACCATGTGGCCTCTGGAGATGCAGCTTAAGTTTTCTAGGTTGATGCAAGGGATTTCATCAGATGTGCTATCATATTGGTTCTAATCAGGCTTTTGAATCATTGAAGCTTCACATTCTTTGTACTGAATAAGTACTTCTCTATCTCTACCATTATTGAATGCCAAAGAGCACTTCACTTGATGATCAAAGTATTTGAAAGAATTCTTCAGGGCTGGAAAGATGGCTTAGTGGTTAAGAGCACCAAGTGCTCTTGCGGAGGACCCAGGTTCGATTCCCAGCACCCACATGATGGCTAAGAACTATCTTTGACTCCATCCATTTCTAGGGGAATCCAACACCCTCTTCTGACCTCCGTGGCATTGCAAGACATGGGTGCACCAACCTACAGGCAGACACTACACACACACACACAAAAGAAGAATTCTTCATTACTAAGTTCTTTGGAGGGGAATTGTTTTGTCAATTTGATTTAATAGCTACAGACTTAAAAGTAGCCAGCTTTAATTTTGCAAACATTCATCACACACACACACACACACACACACACACACACACACACACACACACACACACATATATATATATATATATATATATATATATATATATCCAGAAAGATATTTCGTCTTTAGCACTTGGTCAGTTTTGATCAATCTCATATCAATATTACTGCACTTTGAGTCTGCAATTTTTAATGTAATTTTGTTTTTTTTTAATTTTATTTATTTCTGTATGTGTATGAATGTACTGTCTGCATGTAGGTTTGTGCACCATGTCTTGCAATGCTGCAGAGGTCAGAAGAGGGTGTCGGATTCCCCTGGAACTGGAGTTCTTCTGGAATTGGAGTTTCAGATAGTTATTGGCTGCCATGTGGGTGCTGGGGATCAAACCCGGGTCCTCTGTAAGAGGAGGCAGCGCTCTTAACCACTAGGCCATCTCTCCAGCTCCTAATGTAATTTTGATAAAAAGTCAAACCTAGTCTTTGGTTATCTCTAGCAAGAGGAAATAGAGTCAACCTACTTTAAAGCTGTCATAAATCTCAGCATGTCATATTTCTTTTCAGAGTGTTCTTTGTATTTTATCTTTTGGGGGGGTCTTTTTTAAACAGGGTCTCATTGTGGCCTCAGTTAGCCTGGATTTTGCTAGGTATGCCAGGGTTACCTCAGTCTCACAGGCATCCACGTGCCTCTGCCTCTCAACCGTGGCACTAAAAGTGTACACCACTACACCCAGCTTGCATTTTATCATTGGTAAGGGCAATCCAATAATAGCAATACAACTGTTTGTCTTCCTTATTTTTTTCTTTTTGAAACAAGGTCTGTCTGTAGCCTCAGCTGGCCTGGCCTTAGCTATGTAGGCATCTAACTCACAGAGATCTTCTGCCTCTGTCTCCCAAGTGCTGGGATTAAAGGTATGTGACACCAGGCCCAGCTTCACTTACTAATATTTTTGTAGGAAAAAGTTTATTTGGATTGAATATTGAGTTTGAATTTTAATGAGGCATCCCCCAACATGGAGTTCTTTTCAGGAGTATTAGAAAAACATATTGTCAATGAAGTACTTGATGTGCTGCAAGAAAAGATGGAGGAGAGATATGCTTCAGGAAAAGAGGATGAGGAGTTCATGGGATGCAAGCAGAAGAAGCGAGAAAGATCATATGGCCTTTTCCCAAGTACAGGGTCACCAAGTAGGAATGTCTGTTAACAAGACAGAGGCCAAAAAGTAAGGTAAACTTTGTGAACTCCACAACAGATTAAAAGGCTGAAATATTTGAAAGGCAGACTGTAAGAGCATCAAGAATTTTTTTTAAAAACCAAAAGTGATCTGGAAGCACAGAATTTAACAGCTAATGTTACCCAATTTCCTGATGGGCCAAGAACATCGTGGCTTCCTTTCTAAGTCAGAAAATGGCACAAACAAATTTTTAAATGGATCACATTATCTCTGCAAATCAATTCTCCCCAACTCCAAAAAAAAGTCCATTTCACTTTTTGAGAATATGAGAAGGGAGAATATGGGACAGTTGAGAACGGTAGTTATATTAGCATTTTCATTATGACAGACTCTGCATTTTAAATCATCAAAAGCCCATCTGCTGCCAAGACAGAATAGTAAATCATTTTCCAAGAATTTACAACTGCCTTTAAAGAAGTCTCAGAACAAAAGACTAATTTATCTGAAAAGCTGTAGAAAAGAGTTGAAACCTCTATTCATAACACTTTTATTCTACTTTCATGAATTTAATACACATGTTCTTAACAAATATGTTTGGACTGTCCATGGAAATTTCATAAGAGAATAAACAAAGCTAGCCATCATCTCAAGTTATATCTCTGGTAACTGTTTTTTACACTACATGCATGTTAGGCAAGCATCCATATAAAAAGACCCCAAAAGTTAAATACATGGGATTTTTGTTTTTATTTATTGCTGTGCTTGATACACACATGCAGTAATGAATACCAAGCATTTCGTTTTACTGAATCTTTACATTTATGGTTATTTTTAGATTGTCTAAAATGATTTATTTAAATACAAATAAAACGTGTAGCACAAGAATGAAAATAAGCAGCAATTAACTTTACAAATAATGGAATGTGAACTGTTTCTGCTTTCATGAAGAGTAACTGGGTCACAACTCTGTGGGAAGGAATGCTTCTGCAGCTGCAGTCAAAGGTGTGCACATCAGGACTGGCTAGCCCACAGAAGCAGGAGATTCCAACCTGTGCTGTGTGATATATCTGTTTCTACCACAAAAGTGCTCCAAACCTTAAAGTATCCACAAGAACTACATTGTTGACTGGAATCAATTATCACCTTTATTCCTCATCAGGACAAACCAATATGTAGGCAGTGTGTTTTGCTTAGACATGGAAGCAGTTTTAACACTGGCCCTTGGGAAGCCACAATGTACAGAAAGTACTATGCCAAACATACACTTGTATCCCCGTATTGGCCACCTCAATATGAAAATGAGTAACTCCCTAGACGTTTACTGGCTCTGCTCCCCTAATATTAAAGCATAAAATTCACATGAGAAATATAGATATTCAAACAGAAGTAACAAAAACCTGTCATGAATTGTAAACAATAACAAAAACTGTGTGGGACAGTGTGGATGACAAATAGGCTAGTATGTAAATTTTAGAACCAGGCAGACAAAAGTTGGAAAGCTGGTTAATTTTCCTCTCCATGTTCTGCTTCTGCTTCCTCTCCTTGGGTATCTGATTCCACAATGTCAAGTTGTCTCTCAATAACTGCATTATTAGCATGCTGTCTTTGTATGACTCTTCACTTAATGTATCAAGTTCAGTAATGGCTTCATCAAAAACTGTATTTCGAGAGAGCAGGCTTTCTCTGGGGAGTTCAGAATCTCATAATAGAACACAAAGAAGGAAAGAGCCAGGCCCAATCTGATAGAATGTATTGGTTGCATTTCCTTTTTGCTGATTTTGAATGTTTCTTGATATGCTTGTTGTGACTGAGCCACAATTCCTTTCTTGTCATCACCAGTAGCAACCTCAGCCAAGTAGCGGTAGTAGTTTTGCTTCATTTTCAAATATAAGACTTTGCCTTCTGCTTGTGAAGCATTTGGAGATCAAGAACTTTTCCAAGAGACAGTGCATCCCTGCAGATATCATTTAGCTGAGTCTCAATTTTATCTCTATATTCTACAGCCATCTGCTGGGTTTTTTTTTTCCAGCACTTCTGTCTTTTGCTTGAGACAACCCTCTAAGATGACCTAGGGCTAGGCTCCTTACTCTGCTACAGATTTCATGCAGGATGCCCATCACCCTATAGCTGGGCCTGTTCACCCAGTTTGGCCTTCTGCCTCAGCTCATTTTTATTCATGACTGCATATTCTGTGTCCCAGGTGGGTGTCAGTAGCAGACGGACCTGGGCTCAGCAGTTTGTACCCTGAGGCATAGGTCAAGACTGGGACCCTGAATCTCACTGCTCACAGGCTACAGCCACTTGGCTGACACAGAGTTTCCTTTAATCACCAACCCCAGCAGAAGGAGCACAACACAAGGAATGACTTCAAATGCTGCTATGACAACCATTGATTAGTGCCCACAGCTCTGGGCACCCAGCCCAACTGCTCCTTCCTAACCCACACCTAGCTTGCCAGGACTGCCTGCTGTCCCAGCCACCCCAGCCTGTTCAGCTCCACCTGGAGAGAAGGTGCCCAGTTCTCTTCCCTGCAACCAACCAAGGCCTCCCACAAGTCTCCTGAGCTATCACCAGAGCTTACACTTCCCCTCTTCCTGAGGCAAGCATGTAAACCTTACTAAGAGCAGATCAATGACTTAAAAATCCTTATTTCTGTTAAGAGAAAATCAGGCACATAGGAATGCATATTTTGACTCTATGAATTGCCTGCATGCACGTAAACGCGCCATGTGCACACAAGGCCTGCAAACCCAGGAGAGGGCATTGTGAGGGAGCCAGCTACCAAAGTCGAAGGAAACCTGAAGGGGGGGCATAGGAATTGAGAAAAAATAAACACACACACACACACACACACACACACACACTCACTCACACCACAGGGATAGAGCTTGGAGAGGCGACCAGTGAATACCAGATCCCCCAAGTTTAATTTCCAAGGCCTTTTATACTAATAGGAAAAGAGGAAAAGTTAGAAGGATTCCCCTTTAAGGTAGGAACTCAACAGGGCTTCCCCCTGTCACCGCTCCTCTTCAATATAGTGCTTGAAACCCTGGCTAGTGTAATAAGGCAAGAAAAGGAAATTAAATGAGTACTAATTGGAAAAGAGGAAGTCAAACTATCCCTTTTTGCAGACGATAAGAAAGGTTACCTAAGGGATGCTAAAAACTCCACCAGAAAAATCCTAGAAACTATTACGAGTTTCAGTAACATGGAGGGATACAAAATTAACATAGAAAAAGTCTCAGTAGCCTTTCTTTACACCAACATGCAACTGAAGAAGACTACAAGAAGACCTTCCCAATCACAATAGCCTCAAAAACAATAAAATACCTAGTAACAAACCTAAACAAAGGCATCAAAGATCTCTACTACAAAAATTATAAATCCCTGAAGAAGGAGATTGAAAAAGACATCAGAAGGTGGAAAGAATTCCCATGCTCCTGGATTGGAAAAATTAATATAATGAAAATGTCCATTCTACCCAAATTAATATACAGATTCAATGCAATCCCAATTAAAATCTCCAACACTTTTTTCACATGCTTGGAAAAAAAATCCTTAAATTCATATGGAAAAACAAAATACCCTGAATAGGCAAAGCAACCCTGAGTGAAAAGAGCAATACAGGGATGATCTCTATTCCAGATTTCAAACTATATTACAGGGCTATAGTCATAAAAGCAGCCTGGTACTGGCACAAAAACAGATCCATAGACCAATGGAACAAAACTGAAGATCCAAACCTGAGCACATACAATTTCAGCCACCTCATATTTGACAAGGGAGCCAAAAAGACTCAATGGAGGAAAGACAGCATCTTTAGCAAATGGTGTTGGCAAAACTGGATCATCACTTGTAAAAGAATAAAATTAAACTCCTGTCTCTCACCCAGTACAAAAATCAACTCCAAATGGATCAAAGACCTCAATATGAAACCCAAAACCTCTGAAGGTGATAGAGGGAAAAGTTGGCAGCACAATATAAGAACAACTGTGTTCTTATATTGTGTTCTTATATTGTGACTCCCTAGACAGGTTCTAGAACTAACCTACCATTTATTTTCAGACTTTGGATTTTTTGTATATTATGGTGGGCATGTATGCATATTTTAGAGTAACATAAAATTAAAATGAAAAAATGTGAATCAAGAAATATGATATAGAAATAACATACAGATTATTTTCAGAAGATACAATTTTAGTATAGGAGCAATATATCAAGCTGTTGTAACTTAATCTTTCTGAGTGCTTAACAACCATACTTAATGCCCATAAAAATTTGGCTGAGGGACCTAAGGGATAACTTTGTTCCTTGCTCTCAGGATCAACTAAGTCTCAGGGGACTATGCATGGGGGCATCTCTTGAAATGTCCTGCAAATGTGAATCACCAGTCCTTCTGTGTAGGGAGGTCTTGGAGATCCACTAATGGGACTTCAGCCAGTGTCCTGTCTATAAAGAGGAAATTCTGCTTATGGTTCAAAAATGGAAGCCTGGTCTAACAAAACCTGATTTTGTCCTTGAGGGGATAGAACTGGTAAATGAAAAGCCAAAAGAAGCCAGGGGCTCCCCCCCCCCAAAAAAAAACCTGAGTGACCCCTAAGGACCAGATTCTCAACTGACCTTGAGAAAATAAAAACCTTGGTTAATCTGGGCTAATTGTGTGGCCTTAAGCATCCAAAAGGAAAATATAACCAGAAATAAATAATCAGTAAGGCTTAAGAAATTGTCCTTTAGATATAAAACCCGAGATCTTAGAAAAAAATAAAAATAAATAAAATAAAAATAAAAAATAAAACACAATTAAATGTACATTAAAAATACATCAACTTGCTATGCAGCATAAGAATGTTAAGTAATATTTCTTTTTAGCTGAATACAGCTCTACCGTCAAAATGTGAATCCTAAAAATGTTTTGGAACTAACCTATAGTTTATTTTCAGATGCCATAATTTTGGTATATGTGTAGCATAGATAGATAGATAGATAGATAGATAGATAGATAGATAGATAGATATGCAGTACAAACAGGAGGGAACAATAAAACAAAAATGACCAGTTCAAAGACTGAAATAGTAAACTTCTGCATCAAAAAATCTTAAAAATGACAGAAAAAGAATGCATGAGCTCTGGTGGGGTGGGGGGAGCATGGAAGAGGGAATAGGTCTAATTTGACTACTAAATGTTGTATGAAATGGGCAAAACTTCAATAAAAAAGAAAAAATATTTACATCTATGTTCATTCAGCAGATCTCTTTGTAATTTTTTTTCTGTGGGAATATTATCTTTCTAATGGAAACTTTAGGTTTCTTATGAAAATATAATCACATCATCTCCAAACAGAGATTCTACTACTTCTTTTCCTTTTTGTATCACTTTTATTTCCTACACTCATTTTATGGCTTTAGCTAAGATGTCACATACTATAATCAACAATGTGCAGATAGTGGTCACTGTTGCATTATAACTGATTTTAAGGAAGATTCAAGTTTTCCTCCATTTAGCAAGATATTAGCTGTCACGTTGATTTTATAATGTTTATTATTTTAAGTTATACTCCCTCCATCCTTAGCTCTTCCATGACTTTAATCATGAGGAGAAGTTGATTGTGTTGAATATCATTTGACTGTGACTTTGAGTCTATTTACATGGTAGTTAACATTGAGTAATTAACATATGTTGGTGTATTATTTATCTTTTGAATTAAATGCAAATGTTTGGGGTGAGTATCATTTTTATATGAAGTTGATTTCAGTTTTCCCGTGTTTTATTTAGGATATTTGCATTTATGTTCACTAATGTGGTGGTTTGAATGAGTGTCCCCCATAGGCTTTAACTATTCAGACATTTGTCTCCAGTTGGTGGCACTGTTCTTGGAGGTCTTAGAAGGTGTGGCCATGCTAGAGGAAGTACGTTATTGGGGGCAGGCTTAGTGAGTTTAACTAGTCTTGCGGTCTCCAGTTGCTCTCTCTCTCTGCTTCCTGTGCTCATTGCGAGATGTGACCTTCGGTTTTCTGCTCCAGCTCCAGCCGCCATGCCTCTCACCACAATGGACTCTAATTCCCTAGAACCGTCAATCATAAGCTCAAATAAACTCTTCCTTTTATAAGTTCCTTTGGTCATGGTGTTTTGTCACAGCAACAGAAAAGTGACTTTCGAGACTGGGTCTCCCTGTAGCCCCAGCTGTCCTGGAACTCACTCTGGAGACCAGGCTGGCCTTGAACTCACAAAGATCCGCCTGCCTCTGCCTCCCAAGTGCTAGGATTAAAGGCGTACGCCACGATCTTTCTATATAACTTTTTCCTCCTGTGGGGGCTTTGTTCTCTCTTTGTATTATTATGGCATCAGAATAAAACCGATTTCATAAAAAAGTTCGAAAGACTTCATTCCTTTTCTCATGGATGGATTAATTTGACTAGTATTGGTGTTAAGAGATCTCTGAAATTCTGGTTCTAAGAATACCCCTGTAAATCTAACTTTTATTTCTTTTTAGTTGAGGGATATTTGTTATCATATCAATGTTGATGTTAGACATGAATATTTCAAATTCATTTCAATCATCTTGTTTTAATTTGATATATATTTCATTCATCTAGGAATTCATTCATTACTTTAAAATTTTCTAAATCTGTCATTGGTCCTAAGGGCTAATTTTCTACATCCATATATCTAAATTTACCTGGTATCAAATTTAATTCCTAATATTTACATTTATATCCATGGAGATATGTGACTCTCAATCTTATTCAGAAAAAGCTTCTGTTTTCAATGACTAGGAAACAGTGTCTGTCAAGACTCACAGCTGCTCCAAGTACTCAGACAAATGGCAGTTTAGTGATAAGCCCTATTCAACTCATTATACAATTGCCTTTTGTTTATGTTAGCATTGAGGAAGAGGGATAAGAGGGACTGCAAGAACAAGAAGATAGAAAGAAAATGAATGAAATGCTACCTTTACAACATGGCACAGCCTTTGCAAACATGATCACAAAGTCCGTAGGCTTGTCATCACTGTTTCTTCAGGAGACTGGGCCTGTCAAAAAACAGAGCAATAATCATGAAAACAACATGTTAGTGCCACAAAGAACAGATACATAGAGGAAAGGAACATAGTTGAAAATTCAAAAATAAATTAATGAAATTTCATCCAATGAATATTTGATAAAGATATAAATAATACACACTGGAGGAAGACAGCATCTTCAACAAATGAGGGTTCAAAGCTAGCTCTCCATCTATAGAAGAATGAAATTGGAACCGTATCCTTCACCATCAAAGAGGCCAACCCCAAGTGAATCAGAGGCCTCAATGTGCACCCTGAAACTCTGATACACTTAGAACAATACATAAGTAGTACCCTACAAGGAAAAAGGTTCAGGGAAGAACTTTCTAAATCAGACATCAGTTGCTCAGGAAATAATCACAGCAATTGACACTAAACTAAAAAGCTTCTGCACAGCAAAAGGAAGTTGAGCAGCTTATATTCACCATCATTTATGGATCTTAGCACAGAATCATATATGAGTCATTCTGATTTAACTGCAAGAGTCAAGAAAATGAAAAGAAACCACAGAGCTAAAAGGAAATAAGTAGCATAAGAGAGAGGTAGGTAAGAAGCAGATTTTACCAATTGCAATATGTAACAAATTGTGACACTAAACCAGGAGGTAAAATGAGAGGATTGTACCAGGAACAATGGTGTAAATGGGAAGAAGGGGCTGAAGAGAGAGAGAGAGAGAGAGAGAGAGAGAGAGAGAGAGAGAGAGAGAGAGAGAGAGAGAATCACAGGAGCCATGTATTATGCAGGGGAAAATATGGATAATGTGGAAGACAACTAAGAGCAATGTAAAAATAAGGCTTAGCTAATGTAAAACCAGAGGGAAATGTATTAGCTTAAAACGCTACTGAATTATACACATACAGTATCTGTACATGAGTACACATACAGTGTCTGCACATGTCTGTATAGATGAAGACCATATAACAAGAAACACAATGTCAGACAGGAGAAACCTGCCCCTGAATTGTTGGTCAGGGTGGTCAAAGGGAATCTGAAAAGTACATAGACTAGTGCCAGAGCCCTTAATTATCTCCCAGAACTTGAAGGTAAACTCTCTACTGCTGAAGATAGGAAATACTTCAGACAGAGGACTTGGAGCTGGAACTGATCTGGAAGTAGCCTTTCTGAAAACTACCTTTCATTATGTTGGAGGACACTATGCAAGGTGTGAAAGGAGAAAATCAGTCAATAGTCCAGCCCAGCTTTTAATGCTAATAACCACACAGCAAATTATGTTCGTTTAATAGTGGCACTTTTATCTTCAGAGGTTAATAGGCAGCTCTCTAACTGGACATAGAGCCCAGTCAATACAAGGGAACTCATATGTGGCCTATAAATAAAGGCAAATACATATGGCTGCAATGGTCATAGACCTAAGAGAAAATGCTCAGTCCGTCATATGCCTAAGTAAACATAATTTATTGCACGTTGCTAAATATGGATCCTTATGTTTATACACAAGCGTGTCAGTCAACATTCATCAAAGAAACTTCTTTTCAACAGACACTATTACAAAGTTTCCTAACAGGTCTCAGGAATATACGTCTGTGAGATGCCTGTGAGTGACCCATCTAAAATGGAACCTATACACCAAAGTCTCACAAAAATAGTGGAACAAATGGTAGAAGGAATACTAATGCATCTCTCAATTCTCTTCAGCAAAGCTTCCTTATTAAAAGTAGGTGATGAACACAAAATGCTGCAATTGGCCAAGGTGTAACAAATAGACTGCAAACTGTGGTCCCTAGATATGACTCCTATACTAACCTGCATCCACACAGGGCCCAGGATCCATTGCAGAAGAAAAGATGAATAGATTGACAGAGCCAGGTCAGGTGGTGCACGACCATAAAGAAACACATTCTCACAGGCTCCTGGAGCCTTGCTCATATGAACTACAGGAATGGGGACAGCAGGCACAAGACCCATGAAAACTCTGTCATACAAAAAAATCATAGACCTTGGAAAATGGGCAGGTTGCCACAACTTGGCAAATAAATATCAGCAGCTTTTCACTGCTGGGTAAGGAAGAGTAATCTTTTTAAAGGGAGTGACCCTAGACAGGGAAAACAGTATCCAATAGGTAATCACACACCTAGGGATATCTGCATACACACACTTGATTCAATAGGCATTGACATATATGAACACTACTTTTGGAATGCATTTACATATCTGCAAAATATAGAGTCTTGTCTGATTATTTCCAACTCTGCTTAACCTGAGACACTTATGCTTGCATTTTTCTACATTTTATATACAAAAATAATTACACATTACTCTTTACATTTTAGCTGGTAGAGATCCAAACATTGTGGTTAATGTATGAAAATATTTTCATTGAAAGAGTGTTCAATTTATCTCCTAGAAACTTGAGAGAACTAAAACACATCATGTGGCACCTAATATGTTGTGGGAAATAAATACACCAGCCTGAATATGAAAGTTTGTATAATTGAAACTGTAGTTTTCTCAACCACAGATGGAATTTATAGTAGTAGACAGTTCAGCAGTGCTGATGTGTGTTAGTTCCTGGGATCACTGAAATGACGTAGACAATAAAAGATGAATTGTAGGTAGCATTAACTTGCATCCTAGCAAAACAAGTGCTTACATCCAGGATCCAGAGCCTGCATCAGCATCCAGGATGCTGAGGACCAACAAACACTGCTGTGCTTAATTTCTCATGAAGATTCACAGTTTTGTCTAATTCTACAATCCTCTTTGATGTCCTTTTCAACTTGGAATCACCTTTGGTTTTCTTTGTTTTCTTTTCCCTTTTTAAACTCCATTAAACATTTCACCTTGTAAATTTAGGCAGCATATCTGAACACTCTCAATATCATGTGCTGTAGGGATGAAACTCTGTTTGGCTTGAGCAAAGTCCTGCATTTTCATTGTCCTGAACACTTCTTTTAGGAGCCTGAATAGATGGTATTCCTGTTCACTGGACAAAGCCCCATATCCTGAGAGCTCCCTTTTGGTGTACTGGGCAGATGTCACACCTCCTAACACACCTGGGAGTTCCATTACTCTGAAAGGAGCCAGTTGGCTCACAATTCCCAGTTTATCCTCTGAAGAAAAAATAATAACACCATGTGGCCACAAGTGCCATTTTAAAATAAAAAGAATAGGGGGAGTTGTGGGGATTCCATTTGGCTGAAGCACTTAAGAAGTCAGCTGACAACCCCCACACCTTGGGCCAGAACCCTTGCTCACTTTTGGAACTTGCCTGGCACCACTGCCTTTGATGCTTTGGACAAAACATTGTCACATTCCTGTAGTGATCTGGAGTATATGTTGCAAATTCCTGTATGCCCCAAACCCCAGTTGCACCTTGCATGGTCTGGTATAAATACCCCAGATTGTAAAATTAAAGTTGAGTTACTCCCCTATGGAATTTCTCCCAGCTCATTCTTGAGTCTGTCTTTCCTCCCCCCCTCTCTCTGGGCTTCCCAGCACCTTCTCCCTCCCCGTCCCATCCATGGCCAGGACCTGGCTTGCTGACTGGCAGACTGGAATGGTCCAGAGAACCTGCCATCCCTGGTCCTGGTGAAGAGAGGAAGAACACTGGAAGGCTACAATCATGATGTCATTAAGGCTCTCCCATCACATAACATCAGTCTAACCACCAAAAACATCTTTCCAAACAAAATTCCTGAGGCCAGTATCACCAGAATCACACAGTAATTCACAGGTTCCTATTAGTAATATCGAACACCTGAGCGGGAAATCACAGGCCAGCTCATTTTCCAGCAATTGGCATATATCATGTTTATGGCAGCAACTGAAGGCACACTAGAGCAGAAACAGGTAGCAGAAAGTGGGCTATTGCTGTGACCACTCTGACCCTGTTGTTTTGGGGAGGATTCTTGAAACATTTCGAACTTTGGGTGGAAAAAAACATTGAGTGTTTAGGTTTTAATGAACTGAGTCTGTGGAACTTGGAAGAGTCCTGATCAAATACTTGTGGACAATGAAGGCCTGGCTTTTCAAGCTTCAAATAGAAGCTGAGAATATCAGGATTCTTTGCTTATATTTTAAATTCAGAATCTATTGTTTCTGCTCAGCTAGGGCTGAGGAATCAGCTTTGATTAAGAAGAGAATACAAGGTACAGTCACCCAGCCATGCTAAGCCAGTTCTCCAGGAGCCCAGCGCATGCTTACCAGGCATGGTGTGCAGGCCAAGGAAGCAAATCCCCGTCCCCAACTGAGTAGTGGTGCAGATGATCCAGTAAGCTGTTGGAGTTGTGGTGCAGATGATCCAGTGGGTGCAGTGTTAGTGATTCCAGGTTGCACAGCCAATGTAGAGGAAGTGAATGGCAGGAAGCATAGTGAGTGACCAACCAATCATCCATAATAACATTTGAAACTAGCATCAGAATACAAACAAACAAAATAATATTAAACCCACATGCCAAAGCCACAATGAAAAAATAATGACATGGGAAAAGCCCATATAAATCCACACTGAACTTGGCCAGTACTATAGAAGTTCCCTACAATGAGATCCCCCTGGAAGGAAACCAAGACATGGACCTTAAAAGAACAGTAGTACTCATATTCAAAGAAATCAAAGAATATAAAGAATAAATAAGAAAAGTAAGGGGAGAAAATGAAAAACTCAGGAAGGATCTAGAAGGGAAGAATGATAAACTCTGGAAAGAACTAAAGGGAGAAAATGACAAACTCTGAAAAGAACTAGAGGAAGAAAAACACAGACTCTGAAAAGAACTAGAGGAAGAGAAATACAAACTCCCAAAAGAACTAGAGGAAGAATATGACAAACTCTGCAAAGAAGTGGAAACACTAAAAATATCCCATGCTGAAATGAAAAAAGAAACAGACTAGTGAAGCAAGGAGCTACAAGTAGAGAATGACAAGCTCCAAAAGGAAGTGGAAATACTAAAGAAATCACAGGAAGAAATGAAAAAGCAAATGGAACATTCATCCAATCATCAGGAAAGCATGGGAGAAAGCTGCAGAAGCAGAATAGATGAAGCAGAAAATAGAATATCAGACCTGAAGGATAACATGGAACAACTAAAATGAGTAAGTGAAGATTATGAAAAATTAAAAAAAACAAGAGTGGAATAATTAGGAAATATGGGATACTTTAAAAATACCAAATCTCTGCATCATGGGGACAGAAGAAGGAGAAGAATCCCAACAATGGTATTGATCAGAGATTCAACAGGATAATAGAAGAAAAATTTCCCAAACTGAAAAAATTCAAACCTATACAAATACAAGAAGCACATAGAACACCAAATAGACAAGACCAGAAAAGAAATTCCCCACCCTATATCATAGTTAAAATACTAGATGATAAAAAATAGACAAAATATGAAAGCCACAAGAGAAAAACAACAAATTACATATAAGAGGAAATCCATCCAAATTACACTTGACTTGTTAGTTTAAACTACGAAATCCAGAAGAATGTCGACCAAAGTGTTCCTAGTGCTAAACGATTTTGGATGCCAACCCAGATTACTATACCCAGCAAAATGTCAATTATAGTTGAAGGAGAAAGAAAAAAAATTTCGTGACATAAACAAAATGTAAGAATATATGTAAAAAAAAAACCCAACACTTCAAAAAATACTCAAAGCAATTCAAAGAAGAAAGGAAAGGAGCAACTATCCCCAAGCAACTAAAGAGAGAAAGTAATAAAAACATAACAGTGTAAATACAAACCTAGACCAAGAATGCAAACAAAGAATAAGTTGCAAGGAAGAAACACACATCTCTCAATAATAATCTTAAATATTAATAGTCTAAACTCCCCAATCAAAAGATATAGACTGGGAGAATAGATTAGGAAACAGAATCCATCTATATGTTGACTATAAGAAACCCATCTCACCCTCAGACATCAACTCAAATTGAAAGGATGGAAAAAATTATTCCAAGCAAATGGTACCAAAATGCAGGCAGGAGTTGCCATTCTAATTTCAGACAAAATAGACCTCAAAGTAAAGTCAATCAGAAGAAACAAAGAGGGCCACTGCATCCTTATCAAAGGAAAAATTAGCCAGGAAGACTTCATAATCCTAAATGTTTATGCATCAAACTCAGGTGCACCAAACTATATAAACACAATTCTGCAGGTCCTCAAGACACAGATTAATCCAAGCATACTAATAATGGGAGACTGCAATACCACACTGATCCTCTTGGATAGATCAACTGGACAAAAAGTAAACAGAGAGTCATAGGAACTGAACAATACAATACAACAAATGGACCTCACAGATATCTACAGAATATTCCACAGAACACCAGAGAATATATTTTCTACTCAGCACCCCACAAAACATTCTCCAAAATTGACCACATACTGGGACACAAAATAAACCTCAACAAATATAAAAGGTTTGAAATTATTTCATGCCTTCTATTGGACCACAGTGCAATAAAGCTCAATATGAAAACCAGAATAAGGCCAAATAGCTACAAGAACACATGGAGACTAAACAACACAATCCTGAATAATGAATGGGTCAGGAAAAAAAATAAAGAATGAAATAAATGTATTTATGGAACTAAACAAAAAAGACAATACAACACAACAAACCACAAAATCTGTGGGACACTTTAAAAGTAGTCCTAAGAGGGAAATTTATAGCCTTAACTGCCCATATTAAAAAACAAACCCAGAAAGGGGGCAAATAAATGATCTAACACTACAGCTAAAAGCACTTGAGAGACAACAACAAATGGATCCTGAATCCAACAGAAAGGAAAAAATAACAAAAATCGGAGAAAAAAAATCAATGAAATAGAAACAAAGAAAACAATACAAAAAAAATCAATAAATCCAAAAGATGGTTCTTTGAAAAGATAAACAAGATAGAAAGCAGAAGTGGAGAGGCACCAAAGTCCGGCCAACCTTTGGTCCTTGGGGGCCTGGAAAACTCCA
Source organism: Rhizomys pruinosus (assembly GCA_009823505.1). Taxonomy (NCBI): domain Eukaryota; kingdom Metazoa; phylum Chordata; class Mammalia; order Rodentia; family Spalacidae; genus Rhizomys; species Rhizomys pruinosus. The sequence goes on along the minus strand of VZQC01012493.1, from coordinate 96,268 downwards.
CAGACACCTGGGGAGCCCTTCACCTGAGGAGTAGGGTGCTGCAGAAATGGAGGCCAGCATAACTAGACCTCACTGGATGGATGCACAAGTTCAGCCCAGTCACAGGAACTACTTGGAGCAGCTGTTGCAGAGGGAATTTGGTGAAGTGGATTTTCAGTGAACTGAAAGGAAGGTTCTCAAAAAACAGAGAAGAATGGTTATAGAAGATCGCTTGGAAAGGAAAGTCACTGTAGGAGAAGAGATGACTTCTTTTCAGGATCCATTGACTTTTAAGGATGTATCAATTGACTTCTCCCAGGAGGAGTGAAAATGCCTAGATGCTGCTCAAAGGGCTTTGTACAGGGAGATGATGTTGGAGAATTACAATAATCTGGTGTCTACAGATCTTGCTACGTGTAAGCCTGTTCTAGTCTCCTGTGTGGAGCAAAAGAGACCTGGAATGTGAAGAGAGTGGAGAGTGTAGTCAACTAGCATGGAGAACTCAACACTTAGAAGACATCAGACTATTTATAATGGAGAGAAATCCTACAAATGTGAAGATTGTGATAAATTATTTATAAAAAGTCATATATAAAAAGTCATCAGGTGATCCAAACTAGAGAGAAACCCTTCAAATGTGAAGACTGTGACAAGACCTTTACTCGAAGCCCTGATCTTAGACTACATGAGAGAATTCATACACTGGAGAAACCCTACAAATGTGAAGAATGTGACAAGTCCTTTAGGCTAAGGTCAAATCTTGGAAAACATGAGAGGATTCATACAGGGGAGAAAACCTATAAATGTGAAGAATGTGACAAATCCTTTATTCGAAGGGAACATCTTAGAGTATATGAATTAATTCATACAGGGGAGAGATCCTATAAATGTGAAGAATGTGACATGTCCTTTAGTCATAGGGCATGTCTTAGACAACATGAAAGAATTCATACAGGGGAGAAAACCTACAGATGTCAAGAATGTGGTGAGTCCTTTAGTTGAAGGGCACATCTTAGACGACATGAGATAATTCATACAAGTGAGAAACCCTACAAATGTGAAGAATTTGACTAGTCATTTATTTGAAGGACTGATCTTAGTATACATGAGAGAATTCATAAAGGGGGTAACCCCTACAAATGTGAAAGTGAAAAGTGTTTTATTTGAAAGGCAGATCTTAGATTACATAAGAGAATTCATATAGGGGAGAAACCTACAAATGTGAAGAATGTGACAAGTCCTTTATTTGAAGGCCTGATCTTAGAACACATGAGAGAATTCATGCAGGGGAGAAACCCTACAAATGTGAAGAATGTGACAAGTCCTCTATTTAAAGGCCTGATCTTAGACTACATGAGAGAATTCTTACATGGGAGAAAACCTACAAATGTGAAAAGTGTAAAATGTCCTTTACTGATATGTCACCGCTTTTTTTCTTTTTTTATACTTTATTTTATCTCATTTTTTAAACAATGAGTAGTGAGTTACGAGTGCTAGCATCCTTCTTGTAAAACCGTGCCCCCAAACCCACACAGCCCATGTCTCCCACCATCCAGCTGGAGGCTTGTATGTGCAATCAGGTTGATCAAATAAGCATCCAGTTTATATTGCTGTGGTTTCACCATTCACCCCAATTGCAGCCCTTGCATTCTACCATGCCCCCTCTTCTGCAGATTGTTCCCTAGGCTTAGAGAGGGGGCACAGGTGGACCAGAAGCAAAACAGTCTACTTTCTCTGCAGATGTCCTTTTGGACTCTGATAAGTTATGGCTGTTTCCTTTCATGGGCTGACAATTTGTCCAGGAATGACCTTTCAGTCCTACTAACGAAGCACAAGCAATTGGATATATAGGTATTTAAACAGTACTAATTATTATGGTGGGTTACTTTGGTATAGATCCAGATGTTTTGATGGCATGCTAATCCATGAATTATTTTTTCTGTAAAAGATGACAAGGTCTTACTGTGGCTTATAACACCTCCAAACCAGTGGAGGATGTAAACTTGTGGCATCAGCCGTGAGTTATTCCTCCAATGAGAGAGCTAGTGGCCAGTTGGATTTGGGATATGCAGACATATGGCTGCTGCTGCTGCACAGTATTTCCAGGCAGGTGAGGTGTGGCTGATGCTGATGGAGGAGTCTTGCTTGACTCAAAGAGACCAATATTTGCTTCGTTGGTTTGGTGGCATTTGGTAGCACTCTCTGGTATTCCAGAGACCAACTGTACACTTGCAAGTGAGGTCTCAGTGCATCTTTCCCATGCTTACATCAAGTCTTCAACAACAGGGCCTTACCTCCTCTCTTCTGACAGGTATCCCAGTTTACAGGCAGGAAGCCTTTGCCTTTGGGGGCGGGGCTTGGATCCCCTGGCCAACATCTCCTTGGCAGATTAATCCATTGCTGATATCAGAGCTCTCTTGTATTAATAGTTTTTGCTTAAATGCACAGGTTAAAGAGACTTTAGTGTTGTATTTGTTTCTGAATAGAGAATAATCCTTTTCACAGTTCCTATGTCTATTAGTCAATTAAAGAAGGCAGTTTTACTGGTTTTATAAGAGATTACCTCTACAACAGTTGGCTCTAATTTACAGTTAGTAAATGTCTTCATTACCATCATATTTTTCTTTGTTCTATGAAAAGGAGGTAGGAAAGTCTCTCATATTGAAGCGTTGCGGCACCTCAAAGGTAAGGTTCATTGAGACTCATTATGGAAAGTTGTTGCAAATGGAATCCACAGAGATGTTTGGTGCCTGTAGCAGTCTGAGGCTTTTTTTCCTTTTAATGTTTAGATGGGTCAACTTCTCTGCTGTTATTTCTTGGTGCATCCTGCACAATGCAGGGCTGTGTCTTTTCTTTCTCAGCTGTTGAGTTGGTGACGTTATGACCTGTGGGAACACGCAAATTTTTTCCCATAGTTAGTTTTAAGATTAAATTGAAAATTTTTTGACAAGGAGTTTTACTATATAACTGTATCCCTCCTTTTTTATTTTAGTTTTTTTTAAGTTTTTTATTTTATTTTATTTATTTTTTATTTATCTTCTATGGGTATGAATGTACTGTCTGCATGTAGGTCAGGGCACCCATGTCATGCAATGCCACGGAGGTCAAAGAGGGCATCGGATTCCCGTGGAACTGGAGTCAAAGACAGTTCTCAGCCACCATGTGGGTGCTGGGGATCGAAACCTGGTCCACTGCAAGAGCAGTCAGCGCTCTTAACTGCTAGGCCATCTCTCCAGCCCCAGGTTTTTGTTTTTTGACCCATGAGTCTCAGAAGGGCAATTGTAGTACACATACCTATGGGCAAGAATCAAGGTGTAAATTTCATTAAATTTATCCAAGCTGTTTTGGGTGACTATATGTTGTTAATCTGGGAAGCAAACTTAATTCCTTAAGTTAAATTATCCTACAGGTAAAAGAGAATGTTACAGGATGATGCTGTTTAGTGCAGGGATTGTAGAGAGCATTTGTGTATGTTGATCCCAAAGTTATTGTTGTGCAGATTTTAGGTGAGGCAAATATGAACGACAATATATATTTCCATTTGACTTTGATGTATTACAGTTTTTATTAAAACCTTTAAACCAAAAAAAAAAAAAGAGAGAGAAAGGATAACCAAGATAGACAGAACTCTAGCCTAGCCCAGTTAAGCAAAAGAAAGAAAGAGCAACTCCAAATTAATAGTATTCATAATGAAAAGGTAAACATCACAAAACATAAAGAAAATATCCAGGCAATCATTTGAGAATACTTCAAAAACCTATGCTCTACTAAGTTTGAAAACCTAAGAGAAATGGATGAATTTCTGAAATCCTGGGAACCAAAAAATCTTAACCAAGAAAGAGATTGGCAGTTTAAACATACCCATAACATTTGATGAAGTCAAAGACATAATAAAAAACCTCCCAGTTAAAAAAAGCTCAGGCCCAGATGGTTTCTCAGCAAAATCCTATAAAACATTCAAAGAGGTATTATAACCATTACTACTCAAACTGCTCAGAAGAATTCAAACATAGGGAAATCTCCCAGACTCCTATGGAAACCAGCATCACTCTAATACCAAAACCAGGCAAAGACACAACCAAAAAATAATACTATAGACTGATCTCATTAATGAACTCAGATGCAAAAATTCTCAACAAAACACTTGCAAATCGCATAGACACACATCAAACAGATCATCCATCATGATCAAGTTGGATTCATACCAGAGATCCAGGGATGGTTCAACATGCATAAATCAATAAATATCACAAAACCCATAATGGACTGAAAGACAAAAATCACACAATCATCTCACTTGATGCAGAGAAAGCCTTTGACAAGATCCAGAATCCCTTCACATTTAAAGTTTGAATGGGACCTGGACTGAAGGGAACATTCCTCAATATAATCCAAGCAATATACAACAAACCCACAGCCAACATCATCCTAAATGGAGAAAAACTAATTGCATTTCCCTTAAAGGCAGGAACCTGGCAAGGCTGCCTCCTATCACCACTCCTCTTCAATATAGTGCTTGAAATGCTTGCTATGGCAATAAGGCAATGAAAGGAAATTAAATAAACAAATAAATAAATAAATAAATACCTGGGGACAAACATAACCAAAGACACCAAAGATCTCTACAACAAATATATCAAAACCCTGGAGAAGGAGATTGAAGATGACATCAAAAGATAGAAAAACTTCCCATGCTCATGGATTGGAAAAATTAATATAGTAAAAATGTCTATTCTACCCAAATTAATATACAGATCCAATGCAATCCCAGTTAAAAACCTCATGAGTTTCTTCACAGACTTGGAAAAAATCCTTAAATTAATATGGAAAAACAAAATACCCCAAATAGCTAAAGTAGCCCTGAATGAAAATGCCATACAGCGGGATCACCTTACTGGACTTCAAGCTATATTACAGGGCTATAGTCATAAAAGCAGCCTGGTACTGGCACAAAAACAGACTCATTGACAAATGGAACAAAATTGAAGATCCAAACTTGAGGTCATACAATTTCAGCCATCTCATATTTGATAAAGGGGCCAAAAAAGCTCATTGGAGGAAAGGTAGCATCTTCAGCATATGGTGCTGGCAAAACTGGATCACCCTATGTAGAAGAACAAAATTAAATGCCTACTTCTCACCCTGTACAAAAATCAACTCCAAGTGGATCAAAGACCTCAATGTGAAACCCGAAACTCTGAAGGTGATAGAAGAAAAAGCTGCCAGCAACCTACAAGACATAGGCATAGGAAAAGACTTTCTAAATCGGACACCACTTGTGCAGGAAATAAGGTCAACAATTGACAAGTGGGACCTCATTAAACTAAAAAGCTTCTGTACAGTGAAAGACACAATCAGGGAAGGGAAGAGAAAACCCACAGAGTGGGAGGAATCCTTCACCACTAATATATCTGACAGAGCATTAACTTCCAGAATATATAAATTACTCAAAAAAACAAAAGAAGTAAGAAAACAAACGACTCATTCAAAAGATGGATTAAAGAGCTGAACAGAGCGGGGCGTGGTGGCGCATGCCTTTAATCCTAGCACTTGGGAGGCAGAGACAGGTGGATCTTTGTGAGTTCAAGGCTAGCCTGGCCTACAGAGTGAGTTCCAGGATAGCTGGGGTTACAGGGAGACCCTGTCTCGAAAAGACCAAAAAAAAAAAAAAAAGCTGAACAGAGACTTCACCAGTGAGGAAGTGAAGATGGCTGAGAAACATCTTAAAAAGTGTTCAACATTGTTAATAATTAAGGAAATTCAAATTAAAATCATTCTAAGATATCATCTCACATCAATAACACTGGCTAAGACCAAGTAAACAAAAGACACCAAATTCTGGACAGGTTATATGGAAAGGGGAATACTCATCCACTGTTGGTGGATAACAAAAATGTGGCACATCTACACAATGGAGTTCTATGCAGCAGTAAAGAAAGATGACATCATAAGATTTGCAGGTAAATGGATGGAACTCGAATCCATTATGCTAATTGAAGTAACACACTGCCCCCCCAAAAGAAAGAAAAAAACAGGGAATGGATTCTCTCATTTGTAGTTGCTAGTAACAAATCCCCCAATTGAAAGGAAAGCTGAGCAGCATTATTGTTATATTTCTTTCTATCTGAAAGCAACTGTGATGTTATAATGTGAATCCCTTAATGAGCCCTAGAATTAACTTACCACTTACTTTCAGACAAGGTAATTAATGTATATGCGGGGAAGTTATATATTCATATTTTAGAGTAATATAAAATTAAAGGGAAAAATGTGAATTCCTAAACATATATCAGAGTTAATATACAGTTTATTACTGGAGGACATAATTCTGGTACATAAATGACGTTTACATAGGCATAGTTTGGAGCAATACAATAAGGAGGGAATCACAACAACATAAGGCCTGGGATAAAGAACAGACTGATATAGTTAAATGCTGCCCCAAACAATAAACCTTAGCAGAGTAAAAGTTTAAAAAGATCAAAAGAAAGACGCAGGACATATATGCAGAATGCATGATCTGGGGTGGGGTGAGGTGAGGGGAAGGGAGAGGGGAATATTTCTAAATTGAACTGAAAAATGAAGTCTGAAATACACAAAGCATTAATAAAACTATTATGTAAAAAAGAAGAGAATACAACCACTGACGTGATGTCCTTGCTTTGCTGGGACAATTGATGTTGGTTATCTTGGGCTGAAAAGTCAGCTGTGGGTAACAACAGGCTACATCATTGTGGGAAAATCATCTGGGAAGTATTTCCTCAAGGTTAGCATACAGAAGCTGTGGTCCAGAGGGGGCCCAAGCCTCCACATCAAGCTGGATAGTTCTGGTTTTGAGGGTGCTCACAGTTCAGGTTCAGTTCCAGTGAAGGCCCGTGGATTGAAGGGATCATGGGGAGAATCTGAGGCTTTGCCACCTGAGCGGCCAGAAGGACCCATTGGTAAAGATGCAGCCTCATTTTCAGTGGAGTCCTCAGCTTTTTGAAGATGCTAGACCATAGGCAGTAGGTGTAGAATAGAACTGGCCTGAGCCTACACATTGAGGTCTATGAGGTGTGGATGGCAGAGCCACAGAAATGGAGCTGCTGATGCCTAATGTAGCCCAGAAGATTGTGAGTGAATCCCAGATGTCTAGCCTTGAGCTACTTTGCTAGACTTTGGTTATGTTTAGGTACTCCTGATTCTTTCCTTTGAAAATAAAATAGTACTCGGTTTGTATTTTATAGAATCCCACAATTAAGATACATTTGAGAAAGACTTTGAATACTTAGTGTTGAATTTTGTAAAGACTGTGGGACTTTTAAAGCTTGGTGGCATAAGCCATTAATCCCAGCACTTAGGAGGCAGAGGTAGATGAATGTCTTTGAATTCAAGGCCAGCCTTGTATACATAGTGAGTTCTAGGCCAGCTGGGGCCACAGGGAGAACCTGTCTCAAAAAGACCGATAAAATAAAATAGAAAAATAAAGTTGTACTGTTTAATGATGTGATAATATTATCATCATATCCTGGGGACAAGAAATGGAGGGGTTGTGGTTTGAAGTGATGTGATTGTGTGAAGTTGACAAGGGTCAATTTTGCTGGTTAGCTTTAGCTGTCATACTGACACACATTGGTATAGGGAGAGTCATATAGAAATTTCCTTCACTCCACAGCGCTTGGGCCACATCTATGGGGCACTTTCTTTATTGTTGGGAAAAGCCAGGCCTCTATCAGCAGTACCACCCCTGGGCAGGTTGCTCTGTGTTGTATAAGAAATCAGGCTTCTCACCCACTTGTTCCCCTTTCCCAAAGCCCAGGGAACAAACTGCGGAAGAGGAGGCATGGTAGAATGTAAGGGCTGTGGAGAGATAGGGGTGAATCATGAGACTACAGGAATATAGTCTGGACTCCTAACTGATCAACATGCCTGTGCATACAAGCTTCTCCAACTGGACTATGGGAACCTTGGGTTGTTCAAAATGTGGACATAGATACTTGCAAAATGCACCAATTATCTAATGCTATGACAAACTGAGTAACAACAATGTTATCTGCAAACAACTGTGTCATTATATTGTAGAATCCCTTAAAAATAAACAAAAAAATTTTAACACTAAGGGGTATAAGACAAAACAAACAAACAAACAAAAAGAAATCAGGCTGAGCAAGGGCCAGGGGAGCAAGCCAGTAAAACACATTCCTTGATGGCCTGTGCTTCAGCTTCTTTATCCAGGTACCTGTCCTGAGTTGCTACCTTGGGCTTCCTTGGTAATGACCTGTGACCTGGTAGATGTAAGGCAAATAGACTCTTTCTTCCCAAGTTGGTATTGGGCAGAATGTTTTGTCACAGAAATTGAAGGCAAACTAGAGCAATTTGGTACTACTATGATTGAGTTGTGATTAACTAGTTTCTTGAAGGTCTGTAGTACTGGTGGTTTTTTTTTTTTTTTTTTTTTTTTTTATGAAATTGGCTGTGCCAGAGCTAGTGAAAGTCTGTTCATGATTTTAATATCTTCTTGGTCAGTTGATCCTGTGATAAGAATGTAGTGACCCTCTATATCTCTTCTGATTAGTTTTATTGTGAAGCCCGTTTTGTCACATCTTAGAATTGCAACACCTGCTTTTCAAACAGCTGAGATCCTGTGAGGGACCAAGGAAGGAGGCACAGCTCTAGTCTACCACCCAGATAAGGCCAAACTGGGATTCCAGACTTTGCTTCAGAAAGCCATTTTAGCACTAACTAGCCATTCTGATGTTCCTATTCAAGAGGACCAGTAACATCTGGAGAAGATAATGAGCTCCACCCCAGGGTCTTCATATTGAGGCTTTCGGTCTGGTTTGTTGTCATTTTCGAATGAAATATGTCCAGATAAAAGGAATAATATCCCGTACTGGAATTCTTGCTTCTTGCCTGGTTTCAACCTGTCTCTAGTGTTACAGGCTACCTGCCAATGCTAGATCTCCATAACTTTCTTTCTTCAGTACTCTAGTTTCAGGTAATCTGATAATTTCTCCTGGCCTCTGAGGACGTTCCATGCATCCATTCACATACATACATGCAGGAAAACACTCATACACATAAAATATTAATTTAAAACTAAATATAGACATGAAATTCTAATTTATTAATATGTGTGTGCTTGTGTAGAAAATACATGAGACCTAGGCACTTCTGGAGGTCACAGGAGAACTTGGGGAAATCATTTTTCTACTTCTACCACGTGGGATCCAGAAGAAAAGTCAGGAAAACACACAGGGCAACAAGGCATTTTTCCTGTGAGGCATGTTGGATGGCCCTAAGCTCGGCAAGGTTCATTTTCTTCCCATTGGTACGACTCAGTGCATCGGGAGGCGGGACTTGAGTTTCCTTCAAATCGGAGGCACTGTTGTAGGATTCTGGGTCCAATCAGGCTCACAGAGACTGGCGGGAGCTTCTTAGAGAGATCATTCTTTTGTCTCGAGCTGTGTCCCCAGATTCCTGTCTGCTCCTAGGTTGTGTGAGTGGTCCTGTTCTCGGGGGTCTCTGCCATGGGGATCAGCGCCCTGAGGACGGGATGTCCAGGAATCTGGAGCTAGTAAGGGACGTCCTGACGGGGAGGAAGCTGTGTGCGTTCCCAGCCTAAGGGGGTGTGGCCCGGTTCCCTGCTGCCTGCTATAGCCAAGGGAATCAGCCTCCTCTGGTCTGCAGGCTGCTCCAGTGTAGACCCGCGCCTATGGCCCATCCTAGGAGTTTGTGTGCTTGTGCGTGCGTGTGTGTGTGTGTGTGTGTGTGAATAAATGTGAGTGTCTGTCATCATGGGCACTACTGCGTGTCTGTGGAGGCCAGAGCAGGTGGATGTAGTTACAAGCATTTGTAGCCATAGCTCAGGGGAGAGAGCTTGCCTTGCATCCACACAGCGCTGCTTTCTACATAAGGGGAGGCACACTGTGCAAGCCCAGGGCTTGGCAGGTGGAGGTCAGGTGACCAGGAGATCAAGGCCATGCCCAGGTACAAACCATCTTTTTTCTTTCTTTTTAGAAATTTCTTCTTTTTCTTCTATGCCTATGGCTGTTTGGTCTGCATGTATCTAAGAGCAGCCATGTCATCCAGTGCCTAGGGGGCAGGTCACATAGAAATGGAGTAACAGGATTGGGTGGTGGGAGCCAAACCCAGTTCCTCTGGAAGACTATCCAGTGCTCCTAACCCCTGAGCCATCTCTCCAGCCCTACAACTGTTTTTGAAGCCAGACTTGACTGCATAAGATTGTTTCTGTAAAACAACAAAATAAAACAAAACAACAACCAAAAAAAAACAAACAAACAAACAAAAAAAAACAACTTGCCCTTTTTTGCTGTGGGGCTGGATTTTCCCACATTCCTGGTCTCTTAAAGAGCTCAGTTCTTTGCTAAATAGTGAAGCCATAGAATAGATTAGAGAGGGAGACACTGTCAACACTGACAGCAGGCCCATGACTGAGGACACTCAAGGCTGAATTATTGTTTGGAGCTTCTTTATACGAGATTCAAGAAGACTAGGATGTGGTTACTGAATGCAGTGAGGGTGGGTCTCCTTGACTTGATGCATTCTGTCATTTATACAGTTTTCTTAGTGTACAGTTCCCATCCAACAATGCATCTCCTTTCAGTCATATATATGTCAATTATACATAGACATAAGATGGTAAATAAGTGATTCTCCCTAGGCCACTTGAGCCTGGATTGGTCCTACATTCCTCATACCCAGAGTCATTGGAATATAATTCAGTAGGAATTATCTAAATTTGATGTTACTGGGGGCAGGGAATCCTATACCATAGCTCAGACAGGTGTATGTGTAACCTGGTGCAGGTGAGAATTCAGAGGTTCTAAGGTTTCTAGCTGCATTGCTTAGAGACAACCCAGTGTGCACAGTACATGCAGGTTAAAGTGTACCATTACAAGAACAGGGGTGTGCATATCCCAAATCACATAGTGTAACAGAGTAAAGCATCTCTTATGCTTCCCTGCCATTAAACAAATATGTCAACCTTTCTTCAAAGCGCCTATTTACAGTTCTTGGTTATTTCTTTATTTTCATTATGTGCTTATAAGTGTGTTTTTTTTTCTTCATGAATGCAAATGGACCCATGCTTACAGTGTCTCAGAGGAGAGAAGGCAATGTTAGAGCCCCTGAAATGAGTTTTGGACAGTTGTTCCACCATGTGGGTGCTGTGAACCAAACCCAGGTTCCCTCAGGAGCACCAAGTGCCCTTAACCAGAGAGCCAACTCTCCAGTCCCCATTTATTTTTATTCTTTTGTTTCTTAAATTGTGTGTAATGGAGTTTGTGAGTGGGATTATGTCCTTATGTGCAAGTGCCTGAGGACATCTACAATCCACGTGGTGCTGGAGTCACAGGCACTTGTGAGTTGCCCCACTTGTGCTGGGAATGGAGCTCAGTTCCTGTGAAAAGGTAGTACACACTCTTGTGGTCTGAGCCATCTCTCTAGTACCTACTTTGTGTTTTTATAGAGAAGAATACAGGCAAAAGGCAACAGTACTGCCAGATAAAATCCATCCAAATAATAGTCTCCTTTTTCAGTGGATTGGGTGTTTATTATGTGCTAGTATTAGAAATATTTCACTCCTACAAAAGGCTGTAACTCAACCTTAAGTGAAGCAGGTAAGCACATTAGACAGGGCTTCAACTGGGTTTTTGAGCTCAAGGCAAAGGATCCTGTGCCTAATTCTGAATGGTCAGAGTTTGGCCTCCCACTCTTACGTGGTTGACTAATTCAAAAGAGATCAGTTGATAAGCAAAGTTCAGCTCTGGAGAACAGGATGTGACATTGAGCACAGAATACAATCTTGAGGACCTACATTGATCACAGAAAAATGCTGATTTCCAGGCACTTTGCCTAAGGTATCTTGACAGATTTTCCTACACTTGGAATTCCCTTTCTGTATTAACCATTTAATGTAAATTCATTGGCATTTTCCAAGACATCCCCCTCTTTTACAATACCATTTGAGTTTTTAAATTTCACTTAGCCTTGCCTAACTTTCCATCTCTGAGGTTCTCATTACTAACAAATTGTGAAAAGATGTAGGAATTTTTTCAGTTGTCATTGTTTCAATTAATCGTCAATTAATCACCCATGCATGGGATCATACAACAGCCAGCTTTGGTCATAAGTCCTAGGACTATACAAAGGAGGTCTTTACCTTTCCACTTGGCAAACCACTGTTCCTTAAGATCAGAAAAGGGATCATTTATTTTGAATTTCAGGTATCTCATTGGGCCAAATGGTGTGTGCCTGAAGAGCTGTTGTAATGTTGCCAGCAGATGCTGTATTATGAGGAATGAAAGGACAGCACTGACCTCCTATCATCATACACACATTTCTCCTGCTAACGTCATGCTTAGGGGTAGGTTATTTTATTTCCCCATGCCATTTACTAGTGACATCCAACTTATCTTCATGAGTTAATAGTGTTTCTAGTGAAATGCACAAATCTATGTTGGCTATAATATATATATATATATATATATATTCTATAATATATATTCTATCTATCTATCGTGTGTGTGTGTGTGTGTGTACAGTTTGTATGTATGTTTTCCAGTGTGGAATCTCATTTATGCTAAATCAGCATAACAGCACTGACTCAAGTCCTGATGCTCTTTGGTTTCTAACCTTAAACTCATCAGGTGCTCCTTTCTAATGAAATTGTCTCCACATGAGTGCCAAATGACCCTCTTAGAGTCAGAGTCCCTTTTTCTAAGAGACAGTTGAAGTTAACTTAGTAACCTGAATATGCTATAGTGAAAGGAAGAGCTAGTAGGACAGAAGCACAGGCCCCACCCCAGCTGGACAGTCAGTCCTCTAGTAATCGTCCACCACAATGTCAACAGATATGTGTTCTGGCAATTCTCAGGTTGAAGTGGTGTCAGGTCTCCTCAAATGAAAGGAAGCCCTTATCAGACTAGTTTCCAATGAGCTCCAATTCCTCCTCCCCTTTAGATGCAGGAGCTATAGTTACTGCTAATCTAAGGAGCTGGAATAGTTGGCTTTGAAGGGTGTGTCTTGCCTCAGGCCTTTTGTGGCAAGGAACTGAAAGGACAGGGATTACCATGATGGGTTTCCCCAGCCCATGTCCTTCTGGAAGAGAAGACCAAGTACCACATCCCCAGCACTGGAGAGGTCCATGTCAGTGGGAACTAGACCACATGAGTTTCTCCCTTCCCTGCTACTCACTCCTGACAATTGCTTTTATTTCAGTCACTGTGAGAGTCTGAGTATTTGACCCACTGTGTCCATGCTTTCATTCCCCCGCTTCTACTTTCATAGTCTGTCTTCAATGTCTAATTCCTTATTCCTCTACATTTTTGTCCTCCTTAGGAATCTCTGGATTGAAGGTGGGGATAGTGTGGATTCCTAGGCTAATAATAAACTTATCTTCATGAGGTAATAGTGTTTCTAGTGAAATGCACAAATCTGTGTTGGCTATATAATACTAGGTTGGCCTAATAATACTAGGTCTCGATGACTTTTTTTTTATCAAGATTATGCTTGATATGACTTGTATACACCTGGACCATGTGTCCCACTGATGAACAATTTCTGATCTGATTTAAAATAATTATTTTATTTGCACAGGTGTTTTAATTGCTGTTATCTTCACTCATATGTATATAGTTCCCAAAGGCCAGAAGAGGGCAGCAGAGCCCCCATGTAGGTCCTGGGAAAGAAATCAGGTCCTCTAGAAGAACAGCATGTGCTCTTAATGCCTGAGCCACCTCTCCAGCCCCTGATCTGGTTTCCTGAATACGGAAAGAAGAGTGACCTGTTGAAGGCTCCTGCAGTTTCCTTGTGTATCTCCCCTCAGTACTCTTTGTATTTTGCCCTGGGTTTCCCTGAGGCCCAGGAGGATGCACATAAGTTCCAGGATGAAGTCCCATCTATGGATTGGAGTATCTCCGTAACTGCAAATGCATGTCATCAAGTCTGGACTGGGAGGAGGCCAACTTGGGGAAAACTCAGGACATATATGCATGCATCCCAGAATGTTCTGTTTTGTTTTGTTTTGTTTTGTTTTCTGTATTCCACAGGGTAGACTAGACATGTGTCTAATGGATGTTGGATTAGACAGTGTTTTAGTTACATTAGTCTCCAACTTGGCTATTATTTTTTCCCATAATAAAAAGAGTACAAACTGTGTTTCACCTCCTTTAGTTGGGAGTGTTTGCAACTGCCTCATGAGGGGAGGAGGAATTGGAACTCATTGGAAACTTGTCTGATGAGGGTTCCCTTCCTTTGAGGAGACCTGATACCACTCTAAACTCAGCATTTTCAGATCACAAATCTGTTGATGTTGTTGCACAGGCAGGACTCTGGCCTCTCCTGGATGAACCTTCCACACACGCTTTCTGCCTGGAATCCTAGGCTGACAATACCAGGCCTCTCTCTCATCTCCCTCCCCTCCTTTTCCCCCTCCCCTCTCTTCCTCTGTCCTCTCCATGCTCCCCCTTCCACCACTGTTTCTTCTTGCTCATCTCTCTGGCTTTTTCCCTCCTCTCTTCTCCCTGCCCTCCTCCTCTTCCTCTTACCTCTTGTACATGCCCACTTCAAACTCCAGCAAACAAAAAACACCATTCACAACTCCATAGCCCCTCAGTATGTTTTCTTATTGTTATAATACACTAAGCCATATCTCTAGGCTAAAGTCAAATTTTTCACCTAAAATATTTTCAACCAGAGGTTAAGGTATATACCTATTATCCCTGCACTACAAGGTTGAAGTCAGGAGGATCTGAATTTCAAGGATAGCTTCTCTTTTCTAGTAGTAACTTTGATGCCAGCTCCAGTTACTGAAGACCTCGCCTCAAAAACACTGCAATTTTTCGAACTATTTTGATTTTATTATCCTAGGGAGTAGTTCTTCTGTAACAGCTCACTCATGGCATCATTGTGGTGGCCAGCCTCCCTCATAATAGTGGAGTTTGAACATTTTACAGGAATTTATAAAATGTTTTTGATACTCTGTCCAATTAAATAAGATATTTAGTCATATGTAAAATTTTGCATTATAATTTTATTGCTTTTTTATGTGTATCATACAGTCAGTCTTAATCCCAATGGCTTCTCCCTTGGCCCCCTCCAATCCCCCCCCTGCTCTGTCCCTGTCTAGGTCACACCTTCTGTTGTTCCTGCTAGAATCAATTGTACAAATTCCTCTCCCTGCTCACTCCCCAGTTCCAGCTCCTCCCCTGAGCTCTAGTTAGCCCATCTGGAGTCTCTTCTCTAAGAAGGCCAGGTCTTACCTTACCACTATCTGCTGCCATGATTGGGCACTGCTACCCATTTCTACATTTCTGTGCTGGGTATTTGTCAAGCTAAGCTTACATGGGTTTTGTGCGTACTTATACCAATGCTGTAGGTTCATATGAACCAGGTCCCAAGAATGCCTTGTCTTTACCAATCGAGTCTTATCTTCAGGTTCTGGGAGGCAATCAAGGGCTGTGGCAGCAAGCCTCTGTAATTTGTGGTCATTGCTTGGACTACCTTGGCAAATGAGTCAAAGGAAGTTTTCTCCTGTCTGGTACTGTTTCTTGATATGCAGACTTCATCTTTGCATATGGACTCATGTAGAGGTATTACGTGTGTAATTTGTCAATTGATTGTTAGAGTAACATTCTCTCATTTTTTTCCAAGCATGGCATTATTTATCTCTCTCTCTCCCTTTACCTGTCTAGCTCTCCCTCCGTGTCTTCTCCATGTCTTCTCCATTTAAAGTATCACTGTTTCTCCCTTGATACTGGCAGTCTCCTATGGCCCCAGTTCTCTTGTGTCTCTCCCTCCCCTTTTTTCCTCCCCTTTCCTTCTATAACCCTTCCCTGCCTCCCATTTAGATACCATGATTTATCCATCCCTCCATTAGTAACACCTGTCACCTACTGGCCTTCTGTCTCAGGTTCCCTCTTTCCCTTTACCTTCCTGGTTCCTTTTCATTCACCTGGTTCCTGCAGTTATAGCAGGGTATATACTTATATATAAAGATTTGTCGTAATATACACAAATGAGAGACAACATATGTCATTTTTTTACTGAGTTTGTGTTATTTAGCATAACAGCTTCAAGTTCCATCCATCTATCTACACATTTCATGTTTTCATCTTTATTTACCATTTCATAGAACTCCATTGTGTAAATGTACCACATTTTCATTATCCACTCATCAGTTGAGGGACATTGTGAAAAAGTGGCAATAAACATATCTCTGGAATAGGATGAATCCTTTGGATATACACTTAGGAGTGATGACTGGGTCAAATGGTAGGCTCATTTTTAATCTTTTAAAGAGTTCGTCACACTGCTTTCCATAGGATTTGCACAAATTTACAATCCCACCAGCAGTGAATGAGTGTTCCCCTTTCTCCACAACCTCTCCAGTATTTGATGTTTGTTTTCTTGATCATAGCCAGTCTTACTGAGGTTCTAGTTTGCATTTCCTTAATTACTAACAATGTTGAACACTTTTTAAATTTTTTATTTATTTTCTATGTGTATGAATGTACTGTCTGCATGCAGGTTTGTGCACCATGTTGTGCAATGCTGCAGAGGTCAGAAGAGGGTGTCAGATTTCCCTGGAACTGGAGTTCTCCTGGAATTGGAGTTACAGACGGTTCTCAGCCACCATGTGTGTGCTGGGGATCGAACCCGGGTCCTCTGTAAGAGCAGTCAGCAATCTTAACCACTAGGCTATCTCTCCAGCCCCTGTTGAACACTTTTTAAGATGTTTCTTAGCTATCTTTACTTCTCTCGAGAAGTCTCTGCTTAGATCTTTAGCATACATTTTAATTGGGTCATTTGTTTTCTTGGTTCTTTGTTTTTTGAGAAATTTATATACCCTGGATGTTAATCTTTTGTCATATGTCATTCATGATGATTTCCTCCCACTCTGTGGATTTTCTCTTCAATTCTTTCATTGTTTCTTTTGGTTTTTAGTTTAATGAGGTTCCACTCAGTGATTTTTTTTTAAATCTTATTTCCTGCATAACTACTGTCTGATTTAGAAAGTCTTTTCCTACACCTATACCTTTTAGGTTACTGCCAATGTTTTCTTCCAATATTTTCAGAGTTTTAGGTTTCACATTGAGGTCTTTGATCCATTTGGAATTGACTTTTGTGCAAGGTGAAAGGTAGGGTGTTAATTTTATTCTTCTACAAGTGGTGATACAGTTTTGCCAGCACCATTTGCTGAAGCTACTGCCTTTCCTCCATTGACTGTTCTTGGCTCCTTTGTCAAATATCAGTTGGCTGAAATGGCATGTCCTCAAGTTTGGGTCTTCAATTTTATTCCATTGATCTATGGGTCTATTTTTGTGTGAGTACCATGCTGTCTTTATGACTATAACTCTGTAATATAGTTTGAAATCTGTTATATTATTTCCCCCTGCATTACTCTTTGTGTTCAGGTTTGCTTTGGGATCTGGGGTCTTTTGGGTATCTGGGGTCTTTTGGGTGTCCATATCAATTTTTGAATTTTTTTTTAATTCTGTGAAGAATGTCATGGGGCTTTTGATTGGGATTGCATTGACTCCATATATTAATTTGGGTAGGATGTTCATTTTTACTATATTGATTCTTCCAGCCCATGACCATGGGAGGTCTTTCAGTCTTCTGGTATCTTCCTCAGTGTCCTTCTTCAAATATTTACATTTTTTCATTTTAGAGATCTTTAATGTCTGTGGTCAGGTTTGTTTTGAGATTTTGTTTTGTTTTTTTGAGGCTACTGTAAATGGGGGGTTTTCCATGTATTCTTTCTCCAGTTGTTTCTTATTGGCAAGTAGAAAGGCTACTGATTTTTGAAGATTAATTTTGTAACCTGCTAACTGAAAATGTAAATCGTTTCTAGGAGTTTTTTGGTGGAATATTTGGCATCCCTTAGTGTGGTGGTTTGAATGAGTGTCACCCATAGGCTTTAAGTATTCTGACATTTTGACTCCAGTTGGTGGCACAGTTCTTGGAGGTCTTAGAAGGTGTGACCGTGCTGGAGGAAGTATGTTATTGGGGGCAGGCTTAGTGAGTTTAACAAGCCTTGTGGTCTCTAGTCCCTCTCTCTGCTTCCTGTGCTCATTGTGAGATGTGACCCCAGGCTTGCTGCTCCAACCCCGGCCACCATGCTTCCCACCCATGCAGTCCACAATGGACTCTGATTCCCTGGAACTGTCAATCGTGAGCTCAAATAAACTCTTCCTTTTATAAGTTCCCTTGCTCATGGTGGTTTTATCACAGCAACAGAAAAGTGACTAATACACTTAGGTATAATATCATATCATCTGCAAAAAGGGATAGTGTTTTGAAAAGTAGTGGAGATAGTTGGCAACCTTGCCGGCTTCCTGACTTTAAGAGGCATGTTTCTAATTTGTCTCCATTTTGAATGAGGATGGCTGTGGGTTTGCTGTATATAGCTTTACTTATGTTGAGGAATGTTTCTCCAGTCCAGTTACTTCTTGGAGTTTAAATATAAAGCCATTTTGAATGTCATCAAAGGCCTTTTCTGCATCAATTTAGATGACCATGTAGTTTTTGTCCTTGAGTCTGTTTATATGATTTATTATATTTATTGACTTAAGAATACTGAGCCATCTCTGCATCTCTGGAATAAATCCATGTTGATCATGGGGGTGACTTTTCTTATGTGTGCTTTTGTGCACGTTGCAAGTACTTTGTTGAGAATTTTTGCATATATATTCATTAAGAATATGGATCTATAGTTTTCTTTTTTGCTTGAATCTTTGCCTCATTTGGGTATTAGAGTGATGCTGGCTTCATAGAAGGAATTGGGTAGATTCCCTTCTGTTTCTAGCCTTTTGATTAACTTAAGTAATATTGGTTGTAGGTCTTCTTCAAATGTCTTATAGAATTCTGTCATAAATCCATCTAGGCCTAGGCTTTTTTTAGTTGAGTTGTTTTGTATTACTGTTTCAATTTACTTATATGTGATGGGTCTGTTTGAACTGTTGATCTCTTCTTGGTTAAGCTTTGGTGATTCCCATGATTTCAGATAGTCATCCATCTCCTTTTAAGTTTTCAAATTTAATGGAACACATGTTTTTAAAGTGTTCCATGTAATATTCTGGATGTTTTTGTTTTCTGTTGTGATTTTTCTCCTTTCATCTCTAATTTTGTTGATTTGGAGTTGCACTTTCTTTCTTTTGGTTAACTGGGCTAAAAGTCTATCTTCTTTTTTTAATATAAATAATTTTTATTATTAATCTTTTTCCATAGGTCATACATCATTTCTCAATCAAATCTAGAGTCGCTTCCCTTTCCATGCTCCCCAACCCACCTGAGTCCCTGCACTCTGCCTTAATTGTCCTGTACCTTTTTCTGAGTCTTTCCAGAGTTTTTTCCAGTTCTTTTGTTGTTGTTCTCTCTAACTTGTATTGCTACACATATATATATGTAGCATACATATACAAGTACAAATATATGTATTGCTATATATATATATATATATATATATATACACACACACACACACACACACATACATACATACACATATCACTTGAATTGTAGGATTTTTTTTCCTAAAATATGTCATGTTTTCCTTAAGGAAGTGCTTGAAAGTTCCTCCTTAGCAATCCCAAACAACTATCAATCCTGCACTTATTTCTCCATTATGGGGGTCTTTCCCTCCCATGGTTCCTCCAAATGAAGTCCAGTAGGCATGCGTCCTATCTCCATCCCCCTGCACTGGCCTCCATGATACACCCAGGTAGTCCAACAATGGCAGTGGATACTCTGATGAGGCTGACATCCCCTTAGCTGTTTAGTCCACAAGCTGGGTATCTCAGTAGTCCCCATCTGGCATTGTGGGTTTGGAGGACTCTTGGAGAGAAATGAGTCCCTAGTCCATATTGGAAGGTTACAAAGCTATGTCTCATGTCTTTGAGGAGTGCCAAAACTGGTGGCAAGTAATACTTGAAGACAGGCCGAACAACAGTACTCTCTCTTTTTTCTTTTTGTCTCTTTCCTAAGATCTCAAGTTCTAGGTCTGCAGTACAGTTTCTCTAATCTTACTGATTATTTCTATCTGGTTGTACTTTCCTTTTGGATGCTTTAGGCCACAAATTTAGCCCAGATTAACCAAGGTTTTTGTTTTCTCAAGGTCACTTGAGGATATGGTCCTCAGGGGTCTGTCAGGTTTTTTGGGGGGGAGGGTGGTAGTGCCTCGATCCTTTCAACTTATCATTTGACAGTTCCATCCACTCGAGGACAAAATAAGGTCTTACTAGACCAGGCTTCCTTTTCTGAAGCATGAGCAGACTTTCCTCTTTATAGATTGGATACTGGCTGAAGTCCCATTAGTGGCTCTCCAAGACCTCCCTGAACAGGAAGACTGGTGACCCATATTGGCAGGACATTTCAAGAGATGTCCCTATGTGTAATCCCCTAAGAATTAGTTGACCTCTGAGGGCAAGGAACAAAGTTATCCCTTAGCTCCCTTGGCCAAATTGGTATGGGGGATAGTATGGTCGTTAAGCACCCAGAAAGGCTAAGTTGCATCAGCCTATTACATTGCACCTATATTAAAATTGTATCCTTTAGAAACAAACTGTATGTTATTTCCATATCATATTTCTTGATTTGCATCTTTTCATTTTAATCCCATATTACTCTAAAAGATGCACACCTACCCTCCATCATGTACCGAAAACCCAAGGACTGAAAATAAAAGGTCAGCTCTAGAACCCTTAAAAGACTCAAAATGAGCCTACCACCTGACCCAGCCATACCACTATGGAATAATCCACAGATTCTTCCTACCACAGAGATACATGCACAAGCATGCTTATTGCAGCTTCTTCACAATAGGAAGAGTGAACCAACCCAAGTGCCCCTCAACTGACGAGTGGATAGAATAATGTGGTACATCTACACAATGGAGTCTAGCAGCCATTAAGAAATGACATCATGAAATTTGCAGGCAAATGGATGGAACTAGAAGATTTTATGCTAAGTGAAGTAACACAATCCAAGAAAAACAAAAAGATGAATGGTTCCCATCTGTATGCCAGTACCAAGTACCTAGCTGTAAGAAACGAGCAATGTTAATGTTATATTCCTCATGATCTAAAGATAACTGTGGTCTTGATTGTGAATCCTAAAACAGGTTCTAGCAGGCTGACCTAAATATATTTTCAGTCCTTGGGTTAAAGGTCTATCTTCTTTATCCTTCAAAAACCACTCTGGACTCAATTATTTTTATTGTATTGTTTGTTTCTACTTCACTAATCTCTGCTCTGATTTTTGTTATTTGTTCTGTCTCTTGGATTTGGGATTCATGTGTTTTTGCTTTCAAATGCCTTGTATTGCAATGCTATCATTTTTTTGCTTTCTTTTTTTTAATATGACAATTATAGCTATAATTTTCCTCTTAGGACTGCTTTAAAGTGTCCCAGAGGTTTTGTTGTGTTTATATGTCTTTTTATTTTAATTCCATGAATACTTTTATTTCATCTCAATCTTTCCTTTGACCCAGTCTTTTATTCAGGAGTTTGTTGTTTAATCTCCATGAGTTCATTTAGTTACTAAGGCTTCTTCTGGTGTTCATATTGTCTTATTAAAGGTGATCTTATAGAATTCATGGAATTATTTCCATTTTTGTATTTGTTGAGGTTTTTCTTGTACCCGGTATGTGGTTGACTTTGGAGAAAGTTCATGGGATGCTAATAAAGAAGTTATTCTTTGATGCTTGGAATAGAATATCTATCGGAGTTGTCTTTTAGGTCCATTTGGTGTATAGTATGTTCAGTTCTAATGTCTGTCTGTTTATTCTTTGACACTTGACCTGTCTAATGGGTTAGTTAGGTACTGAAGTCCCCTACTACTAGTATATTTGATTATTATCTGTTCTTAAAGCCCTGTAGAATTGTTTTATGAAGTTTTTTGCAAAGAGTGTGGTGAGTTTATAGTTCATGATTGCAATTTCTTCTTGGTATTTTTTTTATAAGAATGAAGTGACCCTTTTCCTCTCTTCTCATCAGTTTTAGTTTCAAGTATATTTTGTCTGCTATTAGAATAGCAACTCCTCTTTGCTTCTTATTGACATTTGCTGGAATATTCCCCCCTCCTCACTTTAAGATAGTACCTGTGCTTGAAAGGTGAGATGGGTTCCTTGCAGACAACAAAAGATATGATTTTGTTTCTTTTTTTTAATTTATATTCGTTGGACATGTACTCCTGCATGCAATTTGTGACCGTTCGAATGCCGCGATGATGAGGTCTCGGATCTGGAGTGGAGTCTCCTAACTGTCACGTTCTTGCATGTGGGCGTAGCGTTCGTAAAGTCGTATTTAATCAGATCTTCCACCTATGTTTTCATCATTTTAGTTACCTTGATGGGATCATTATTAATATTTAGTTATTTTTTCATTTTTATATTTATTTTTGACAAGATTATCAAGCTAGACCCCTGTCCCCCACTTTATCCCCCCACCCCAGAGAGCTCATGCATTCTGCACACATGCTTTCATCTCTTTTCTCAGTCTTTCTCAAAAATTCTCCATGTGGAAGTTGACTGTTTGAAGAGTTCACTGTTTTCAGTCAGTTCTTTGACATAGTCCTTTCTGTTGTTGTTGAGTTGTTGTTGTTGTTGTTTCCAATAGTGCAATCACTCCCAAATACTTGAGCGAAGCTCAAGGGGCTGTGAACAAAAATAATACAACTAGGTAATTAGCACTAGCATCCACAGATGAGGGATAAAAACANCTCCGTCAGCACCAGCTACACCTCATCTGCCTGGAAATACTGTGCAGCAGTGGCAGCCATATGTCTGTATATCCCAAATCTAATTTCCCAGTCTCTTCTACTGCAGTGGAATCCTGAGGCATACAGCTGCTTGGCCTAAGCTACTTTTGGGTCGTCTGCCTCTCCTACCCTCAGACACTGCTGTCCTATCTATACCACTGTGAGATAATCTCCTGAATCCTTTTGATGGCCCTTGTGCGTTCTGTTGCCTCTTCTCCTCTACAGCATTCTTCATTGCATAGTTTCTGCTTACTGAGTGGGTTGTAGAGAAACAGACCTGATGGATGGTGATCTTCCTTTGGTCAAAATGTTCTGTGTAATACATAATTCTTTGCACTTGGCCTCGTGCACCTCATATACTGCACCAGAATAATAAATTTTTCTTAAGAAAAACATATTCTTTTTTGTTTTAAAAATATCTATCATTCATTCACTCATATTGATTTACTCTCCTGATATTCTTTATTGGTTGTTATTTTTATAAAATAGATTTATTGATGTTTTATGTATTTCATACATCATTTCTCAATCCAGTTTAGACACATTGCCCTTTCCTTACCCCCCAGCCCACTCCAGTTCATGCATTTTGCCACAAATATCTCGTATCTTTTTGTCAGTCTTTAAATTTTGTTCTTTGTAGAGGCTTATTGTTTGGGGCAGAAGTTAACTGTCTCAGTCAGTTCTTTGACCCAGTCCTTTTGTTGTTCCCTCCCATTTATACTGCTCCAAACCATGTCTATATATGTCACATATATACCAAAATTACAACCTATGAAAATAAACTGTATGTTAATTCCAAAATATGTTTAAGAATTCACATTTTTCCCTTAGTTTTATATTATTCTAAAATATGAAAATGTACCTTCCACCCATAAACTGCAATTACAAAGTCTGAAAATAAGTGGTAAGTAATTCTAGAGCCCATTNAACCAACCCAAGTGCCCCTCAACTGACGAGTGGATAGAATAATGTGGTACATCTACACAATGGAGTTCTATGCAGCCATTAAGAATGATGACATCATGAAATTTGCAGGCAAATGGATGGAACTAGAAGATTTTACGCTAAGTGAAGTAACACAATCCCAGAAAAACAAAAGATGAATGGTGTCCCTCATCAGTGGATGCCAGTACCAAGTACCTAGCTGTAAGAAAAACTGAGCAATGTTAATGTTATATTCCTCATGATCTAAAGATAACTGTGGTCTTGCATTGTGAATCCCTAAATAGGTTCTAGAGCTGACCTAATATTTATTTTCAGTCCTGGGATTTAAGGTCTATCTTCTTTATCCTTTCAAAGAACCATCTCCTGGACTCAATTATTCTTAGTATTGTATTGTTTGTTTCTACTTCACTAATCTCTGCTCTGATTTTTGTTATTTGTTCTTGTCTCTTGGATTTGGGATTCATGTGTTTTTGCTTTCAAGTGCCTTGTATTGCAATGCTAAGTCATTTATTTTTGCTCTTTCTGTTTTTTAATATAGACAATTATAGCTATAAATTTCCCTCTTAGGACTGCCTTTAAAGTGTCCCAGAGGTTTTGTTGTGTTTTATTGTCCTTTTCATTTAATTCCATGAATACTTTTATTTCATTCTCAATCTTTCCTTTGATCCAGTCTTTTATTCAGGAGTTTGTTGTTTAATCTCCATGAGTTCATTTAGTTACTAAGGCTTCTTCTGGTGTTCATATTGTCTTATTAAAGTGTGATCTTATAGAATTCATGGAATTATTTCCATTTTTTGTATTTGTTGAGGTTTTTCTTTACTCCGGTATGTGGTTGACTTTGGAGAAAGTTTCATGGGATGCTAAATAGAAAGTATATTCTTTGATGCTTGGATAGAATATTCTGGAGTTGTCTTTTAGGTCCATTTGGTGTATAGTATGGTTCAGTTCTAATGTCTGTCTGTTTATTCTTTGAACACTTGACCTGTCTAATGGGTTAGTTAGGTACCGAAGTCCCCTACTACTAGTATATTGATATTGATCTGTGCTTTAAAGCCCTGTAGAATTGTGTTTATGAAGTTTTTTGCACAAGAGTGTGGTGAGTTTATAGTCATGATTGCAATTTCTTCTTGGTTAATTGTTCCTTTGATAAGAATGAAGTGATCCTTTTCCTCTCTTCTCATCAGTTTTAGTTTCAAGTATATTTTGTCTGCTATTAGAATAGCAACTCCTCTTTGCTTCTTATTGACATTTGCTTGGAATATTCCCCCCTCCCCGTCACTTTAAGATAGTACCTGTGCTTGAAGGTGAGATGGGTTCCTTGCAGACAACAAAAAGATGGATTTTGTTTCTTAATCCATTCTACTAGTCTATGCCTCTTGATTGGGGAGTTCAGTCTATTAATATTTACAGTTATTTTTTTTCAATTTTTATTATTTTTTTTTTTTTTTTTGTCACAGAGATTATCAGTAGACCCATGTCCACTTATCCCCCCACCCCACCAGAACGAGCTCATGCATTCTGCACACATGCTTTTCATCTCTTTCTCAGTCTTTCTCAAAATTCTCCATGTGGAAATTGACTGTTTTGAGTAGAAGTTCACTGTTTCAGTCAGTTCTTTGACATAGTCCTTTCTGTTGTTGTTGAGTTGTTGTTGTTGTTGTTTCCAATATGCATCACTCCCAATTACTTGGATGAAAGCTCAAGGGGCTGTGAACAAGAAATAATACAACTAGGTAATTAGCACTAGCATCCACAGATGAGGGATACCATTCATCGTTTGTTTTTCTGGAACTGTGTTGCTTCACTCAGCATGATGTCTTCCAGTTCCAACCATTTTCCTGCAAAGCTCATGATGTCATCTTTCTTACTGCTGCATAGAACTCCATTGGTAGATGTACCACATTTTCTCTATCCACTCATCAGTTGAGGGGCATTTGGGTTGGTTCCAGCTCCTTGCTATTATGAAGAGACTGAAATAAATATGGCCGTGCATGTATCTCTGCAGTGGGAGAGTCTTGTGGATATCAGCCAGGAGTGGTAGCGGTCGGTGGCAAGTTCATTCCAACTCTTCCAAGGGTTCTCACACACTGTTCCATAGTGGCTGCACGAGTTTACATTCCCAACAGCAGTGGATGATGTTCCCTCTTCCCACAACCTCTCCATCACTTGGTATCATTTGTTTTCTTGATGTCAGCCAGTCTTATTAGAGTAAAGATGATATCTTAAAGTGGTTTTGGTTTGCATTTCCTAATGATTAGTGATGCTGAACACTTCTTAAGATGTTTCTCACCATCTCTATTCCTCACTTGTGAAGTCTCTGTTCAGCTCTTTGCTCCATCTATTGAGTGGGTCATTTGTTTTCTTTTCTTTGTATTTTGAGTAGGTTATTATATTCTGGAAATCAATGCTTGTCAGATGTTTCTGTGATAAAGGTTTCTCCCACTCTGTGGATTTCTTTTCACTTCCTTGATTGTTTTCTTATGATGTACAGAAGCCTTTTGAGTTTAATGAGGCTGCCATTTGCAATTGTCACCCTTAATTCTTGCAGAGCTGTGTCTTAGGAAGTCTTTTCCTACACCTATAGGTCTTGTAGGTTGCTGCCAAATTTTTCTTCTATCGCCTTCAGTGTTTGGGGTTTCACATTGAAATCTTTATCCATCTGGAGTTGACTTTTGTACAGGGCGAAGGTAGGGGTTTAATTTTATTCTTCTACATGTGGTACACCAGATTTTGCCAATACTACTTGCTGAAGATGCTGTCTTCCTCCATTGTGTCTTTCTTGGCCCCCTTGTCAAGTATAAGACGGCTGAAATTGTATTTGCTCAGTTTGGATCTTCAGTTTTGTTCCATTGGTCAACAGGTCTGTTTTTGTGGCAGTACCAGGCTGTTTTATGACTGTAGCCCTGTAGTATAGTTTGAAGTCTGGTTGAGATACCCCCCTGTGTAGCTCTTTTCACTCAGGGGTTGTTTTTGGCTATTCAGGGTCTTTTGTTTTTCCAAATGAATTTAAGGACTTTTTTTTTTCCAAGCCTGTGAAGTATTGGGGATTTTATTGGGTTGATTAAATCTATATAAGAGTTGGGTAGAATGGAATTTTTACTATGTTAATTTTCCCAATCTATGAGCATGGGAGGTTTTTCCATCTTCTGATGTCTTCTCAATTCTTTTCTTAAGGGTTTAAAATTTTTGTTGTAGAGATCTTTGGTGTCTTTGGTATAGGTTTGTTCCTAGGTATTTATTGTTTTTGAAGGCTATTGTGAGGGAGAAGTCTCCTTGAATTCCTTCTCATACAGTTATTATTGAGAAATGTATACTGTTTCCCATCATTTTAGTTTTTGTTTGCATTCTTGGTCTAGGATTGTATTTCCACAGTTTATTATCTCCATTTTCTACTTTCTGTTCTCACTTGAGTAGAGTCATTCTTTTCTTGAGCTTTTTGTATTTCTTCAAGTATTTCTGTATATGAATTCTTTCAGCCCATTTATGTCATGAAATATTTTTCTTTTTCCTTTAAGTGTAATAGATATTTTTGCTTCATAAAATATGCTGGGTTGGCATCTATAGTCACTTAGTACTGGGAATACTTTGGTTCAAGTTATTCTGGCTTTCATGGTTTGCATAAAAAAATCAGTTGTAATTCTGATGGGTCTTCCTTTATATGTGGCCTTTTGTTTTTTCTTTTGCAGCTTTCAGTATTCTCTTTTTGCTTTGAACATATAATGTTTTCACTCTGATATGGGATGTGTAATTTTCTTTCTGGTTATATCTTTTTGGTG
Source organism: Rhizomys pruinosus (assembly GCA_009823505.1). Classification (NCBI taxonomy): domain Eukaryota; kingdom Metazoa; phylum Chordata; class Mammalia; order Rodentia; family Spalacidae; genus Rhizomys; species Rhizomys pruinosus. The sequence goes on along the minus strand of VZQC01012493.1, from coordinate 68,807 downwards.
TTCTACGTGCTTCTCGTAGTTGTATGGGAACATCTTTCCTTAATTTAGGGCTATTTTCTTCTACAATCTTATTGATGATCTGGTGAATAACATTATCCTGAGATTCTTCTCCTTCCTCCTTACCTATGATGAATAGTGTGGTCTTTTTATAGTGTCCCACATTTCCTGAATATTCTCTTCCTGTGTTTGTTCTGATTTTTCATAATCTTTGCTTTAGTGGTCCAATTCTTCCCCCTTTGTCTTCAGTCTTGGCATTCTATTTTCTACTTCATTCATTCTGTTGCTGAGGCTTTCTTCTGTCCTTCCTAGATGGCTTATTGCATGTTCCACTTCCTTTTTCATTTCAGCCTCAGTTTTCTTTAGTATTTCTATCTTTGTGAATTCAGTGAAAAGTTTATCATTATCTTCATTAAGTTTATCCCTATCTTCTTTAAGTTCTTTGATTTCTTTGTTACATGTCCTTTAATATTTTTAAATTTTTTGATTAAGCCTATTACAGGTTTTTTGTTTTTTAATTCTCTGTCCTGGATTACATCTAGGGGGTTGTCATTATAACACTCTTCTACAGGATTAGTAGTATTTAATGGAGTCATATTATTTGAGTTTTTCATGTTATTTTCTTTGTGAATTTTACATGTTGATTTCCTTTTTTGTTTGTGATTCTGGTATGATGCTCAAGTGTTTGTTGAATTGAACACTGACTTCCCTTGTATTCTTCAGCTGCCTTCTTTTTCTTCTTATTAGGTATGAAACTCTGTGGCCTCGGCTTCTCTGGTTCTCACTTGCTGAACTTTGTACGGAGGCAACCTAATTTCATTCAGCGCTTAGTCAAGAGCTCCTTCCAGAGGCACAAGACAGGTATCAGTCAGGCAGGTTTGAACCCACAGAGCCCCACACCATGTGAGCTGAGGGAGGGGCTGAGGTTTTCCAGAGTTAGGCAGTAGGAAATCTGGAATGCCTCTGCCACAACATAGTTTGGGGCTCTCACAACTGAGTGGAGGTTAGCCTCATGTACTCACTGGGAAAAGGGAACCCATAGAACCGCTGTACTATGTGGGGTCTGTCTACTGATTCTCCAGGGCTCTTATATGTAATTCTTAAGGCATTTGCTCCATAGGTAAAATATCCAACANAAGACAAGGTTCGCATCTTCCAGTGACCACAGGAAGCAGAGAGAGAGAGCAACTGGAGACTGGCAAGGCTTGTTGAACTCTCTAAGCCTGCACTGCAGTGACATACTTCCTCCAGGATGGCCACACCTCCTAAGACCTTCCAAAACAGCACCACCAACTGAAGACAAACTATCTGAATACTTGAAGCCTATAGGGGACATTCTCATTCAAACCACAACAACATTATAACAGCACAGTTGTTTTCAGATAAAAAGAAATACAAAAAAATGAAATGCTTCACGAATTTGTGTGTCATCTTTGTGCAAGGGCCATGCTAATCTTCTCTGTATTGTTCCAATTTTAGTATTTGTGCTGCCAGAGTGACCACAGAGAAACATATCCTAAATCTGTGTTATAAATGACCTTAATTTCAAATAAACTGGTTATTTTAATTGAATTTAATTTTATGTGTCTGAGTATTTCCTGAATGTATGTAAGTGAAACTGCATCCTGCAGTTCCCACATAGGTCAGAATAGGTGCATTGTATCCCCTGGAACTGGATTTACACAGCACATGGGTGCTGCAAACCAAACCCAGGACCTCTGAAAGAGCAGCCAGTGCTCTAAACCACTGAGCCATTTCTCCAGCTCGGTTTAATTTTATTAAGGAAATAAAAAATATCTGTATGACATTTTTATTACTTAATATGCTTTGCTTGTGTATACATACAATTTTTTGTGTGTCAATTTATTTATTTATTTACTTATTTTTGAAACAGGGTCTTACTGCAAGCTTAGCTTGCCTGGAACTGACTACGTAGACCAGGCTGGCATTGAATTCATAAAGATCCACCTGCCTCTGCTTCTAGAGTGCTGGAATTAAAGTTGAGCACCATAACACCTGGTCACATACAAATTTTTTAAACTTTATTTTTATCGTATGTTTATGTATGTTTTGCCTGTCTGGCTGTTAGTGCACCCATGATGCTTAGTGGCTGCAGAGATCAGAAGAGGGCATTAATCCCCTGAAAGTGGATGATTAAGGAGAATATAGTAGTAACCTGTTTTGGAAGTGGTTTGCCTTTTCCCCATGTTCAGGAACACAGTGATTTTAGACTTGGATGTTCTTCTGTTCTCTAGCCTTTCTGTCACATACTTGGGAAATGTGCATCCTAAAACAATTCATCTTCGAGGGCATATTGGCTAATTTGTTTGGGACTGAAATGGTGGAGAGTGAAGAATATCCCAACTTGCAAAACCAGCCTTTCAGCTCAAATAGCATGGTATGATTTAGAATGTAAAGAAGATTCTCATGAGCACAACTACAAATAATAATAAAAAAAGAAAGAAACCACGAGGACGAGACTCAGTGCTTCCTCCTGAGCGTGAAGCTGGCTCTTGGTATTGGGTATTGCAATTGCTATTTACCATTGATGATCGTTCTACTCTTCCTTTGGGAGAGTTAGAGGGAGGTAGTGCAGTCTAAGTGGTAAGGAAAAAAAAAAGATTCCAAAGAGGGCGTGATGGAGATGGCTCAGCATTTAAGAGCATTACTGCTCTTCTAAAGAACCCTGTTTCAGTTGCCCACACCTACATGAACGCTAATCACATGCTGTAGTGTTCTCTTTTGAGTTGCTGGTACCAGGCGCTCACATGGTGCACATATAACCATGCAGCAGACAGTCATACAGAGAAATTATAAATTTTATTTAAGTGTACACGTTATAAAGAATGATTCACTGGTTAACAGCATTGCCTGCTCTTTCAGAGGACACCCCTTACTTCCCAGGGCACACTTGAAGCTAGCAAATGTCCTTATCTCCAGTTCCAGGAGATCCAATGACCTCTTCTGCCATTTGCAGGCCTTGTGTGCACGAGGTTCATTTACGTGCATGCAGGCAATGTGTAGAGTCAAAACACACATTCCTATGTGCCTGATTTTCTCTTAATAGAAATAATGATTTCCACATCATTGATCTGCTCTTAGATTTACAGGCTTCCCTCAGGAAGAGGGGAAGTGTGAGCCCTGGTGATAGCTCAGGAGATGGTATGGGAGGCCCTGGGTGGTTGCAGGGAGGAAACCCAGGTACCTTCTCTCCATGTGGAGCCGAACGGGCTTGGGTGGCTGGACCAGTGGGCAGGCCTGGCAAGCTAGGTGTGTGCTAGGGAGCAGCAGTTGGGCTGGGCACCAAGAGCTGTGAGTACTAATCAATGGTTGCCATAGCAGCGTTTGATTTCATTGTGTGTGTTGTGCCCCTGTTGCTGGGGTTGGTGATTAAAGGAAACTCTGTGTCTGCCAAGTGGCTGTAGCCTGTGAGCTGCGAGATTTAGGGACCCAGTCTTGGTCTATGCGTGAGCCTACAGACTGCTGAGCCCAGGTCCGTCTGCTACCGACACCCACCCGAGACACAGAATATGCAGTCATGGATAAAAAAGAGTTGGTGCAGAAGGCCAAACTTGATGAACAGGACAAGCAGTAGGGTGACAGGGCATCCTGCATGAAATCTGTAACAGAGTAAGGAGCGGAGCCCTAAGTCATCTTGGAGGGTGGTCTCAAGCAAAAGATGGAAGGTGCTGAAAACAAACAAACAAACAACAACAACAACAACAAAACAGCAGATGGTTGGAGAATAGAGGGAGAAAATTGAGACTCAGCTAAGTGATAGCTGCAGGGATGCACTGTCTCTTGGATAAGTTCTTGATCTCCAAATGCTTCACAAGCAGAAAGCAAAGTCTTATATTTGAAATAGAAGGGAGACTACTACCGCTTCTTGGCTGAGTTTGCTACTGGTGATGACAAGAAAGGAATTGTGGCTCAGTCACAACAAGCACATCAAGAAGCATTCAAAATCAGCAAAAAGGAAATGCAACCAACACATTCTATCAGATTGGGCCTGGTTCTTTCCTTCTCTGTGTTCTGAGATTCTGAACTCCTCAGAGAAAGCCTGCTCTCTTACAAACACAGCTTTTGATGAAGCCATTGCTGAACTTGATATGTTAATTGAAGAGTCAGAGCAAGATGGCACTCTAATAATGCAATTATTGAAAGACAACTTGACATTGTGGAGATCAGATACCCAAGGACAGGAAGCAGAAGCAGGAGATGGAGAGGAAAATTAACCAGGTTTCCAACTTTTATCTGTCTTGTTCTAAAATTTACACAGTAGACGATTTGTCATCCACACAGTCCCACACAGTTTTTGTTATTGTTTACAATTCATGACAGGTTTATGATACTTCTGTTTGAATTTCTATATTACGCATGTGAATTTTATGTTTTAATATTAGGGGAGCAGAGCCAGTAAATGTCTAGGGAGTTACTCATTTTCATATTGAGGTGGCCAATATGGGGATGTGGATCTTTTATACAAGTACATGTTTGGCATAGTACTTTCTGTACATTGTGACTTCCCAAGGGCCAGTGTTAAAAGTTCTTCCATGTCTAAGCAAAGGACACTGCCTACATATTGGTTTGTCCTGATGGGGGAATAAAAGTGATAATTGATTCCAGTCAACAGTGTAGTTCTTGTGCATACTTTAAGGATTGGAGCACTTAGAAGGTTGTGGTGGAAACAGATATACCACAGCACAGGTTGGAGTCTCCTGCTTCATGGGATAGCCAGTCCCAGTGTGCACACCATTGACTGCAGCTGCAGAAGCATTCCTTCCCACAGAGTTGTGACCCAGTTACTCTTCATGAGAGCAGAAACGGTTCACACTCCATGATTTGTAAAGTTACTTGCTGCTTACTTTCATTCTTGTGCTACACATTTTATTTGTATTTAAATAAATCATTTTAGGCAATCTAAAAATAACTGTAAATGTAAAGATGCAGTAAAACGAAATGCATGTGTATATCAAGCACAGCAGGAAATCAAAACAAAAATCCCATGTATTTAACTTTTGGGGTTTTTTTATGTGTATGCTTGACTAACATGCATGTGGTGTAAAAAACAGTTACCAGAAATATAACTTGAGATGATGGCTAGCTTTGTTTAATCTCTTATGAAACTTTCATGAACAATCCAAACATATTTGTTAAGAACACGTGTATTAAATTCCTGAATGTAGAATAAAAGTGTGATGAATAGACTTTTCAATTATTTTCTACAGCTTTTCAGACAAATTATTCTTTTGTACTGAGACTTCTCTAAAGGCAATTGTACATTCTTGGAAATTGATTTCATATTCTGTCTTGGAAGCAAATGGGCTTTTGACGATTTTAAATGCAGAGTCTGTCATAACAAAAATGCTAATATAACTACCATTCTCAACTGACCCATATTCTCCCTTCTCACATTCTCAAAAAAATGAAGTAGACTTTTTTTGGAGTTGGAGAGAATTGATTGGCAGAGACAATGTGATCCATTTTAAAATTTGTTTATGCCATTTTCTGACTTAGAAAGGAAGCCACTTTTTTTTGACCCATTATGAAATTGGGTATCATTAGCTGTTAAATTCTTTGATTCCAGATCACTTTTGGTTTTAAGGATTTCTTGATGCTCTTACAGCCTGCCTTTTAAATATTTCAGCCTTTAAATCTGTTGTCAGGTTCACAAAGTTTACCTTCCTCTTTGGCCTCTGTCTTGTCAACAAACATTCCTACTTGGTGACCACGTACTTGGGAAAAGGCCATATGATCTTTCTGGCTTCTTCTGCTTGCATCCCACGAACTCCTCATCCTCTTTTCCTGCAGCACATCAAGTACTTCAGTTGACAATATGTTATCCTGAAAAGAACTCCATGTTGGGGGATGCCTCATTAAAATTCAAACTCAAGATTCAATCCAAATAAACTTATTCCTACAAAAATATTAGTAAGTAAAGCTGGGCCTGGTGTCACATACCTTGAATCCCAGCACTTGGGAAACAGAGGCAGAGGATCTCTGTGAGTTAGATTCCTACATAGCTAAGGCCAGGCCAGCTGAGGCTACAGGCAGACCTTGTCTCAAAAAGAAAAAAAATAAGGAAGACAAACAGTTGTATTGCTATTATTGGATTGCCCTTACACATGATAAAATGTAAGCTGGGTGTAGTGGTGTACACCTTTAGTGCCACCGTTGAGAGGCAGAGACAGGTGGCTGGCTGTGAGACTGAGGTGACCCTGGCATACCTAGCAAATTACAGGCCAGCTGAGGCCACAGTGAGACCCTGTTTAAAAAAGACGCCCCCCCCCAAAAAAGCTAAAATACAAAGAACACTCTGAAAAGAAATAATGACATGCTGAGATTAATGACAGCTTTAAAGGTAGGTTGACTCCATTTCCTCTTGCTAGAGATAACCAAATATTTGGTTTTACTTGTCAAAATTACAGTAAAAATTGCAGACTCGAAGTGCAATAATATTGATATGAGATTGATCAAAACTGGCCAAGCGCTAAAGACAAAATACCTTACTTGATAAAAAATATATATGTGTGTATTTGGGACAAACGTTTGCAAAATTAAAGGTGGCTATTCTTGAGACTGTAGCTTTTAAATCAAATTGACAAAAACAACCACCGCCCCCACCAAAGAACGTAGGAATGAAGAATTCTTTCAAATACTCAACATCAAGTGAAGTGCTCTCTGGAGTACAAACAATTGTAGAGCTAGAGATGCGTTTATTCAGTATCAGTAATGTGAAGCTTCAATGGTTCAAAAACCTGATTCAAACCAATGTGATAGCACATTTGATGAAATCACTTGAGTCAACCTAGACAACTTAAACTGCATCTCCAGAGCCCACATGGGGAGTGGAGAGCATTAACTTCTATAAATTGTCCTTGGAACTGCATAAGTACAACTAAATGTGAACACTAAGTGTAAATACACGTAAAAATAAAAAAAAAATCTGCATTTAGACGCAGCAAAGCTCTCCTACACATACAATTTTATAAATATGATAGGCTGGGTCTGATGACTTCTGCTTTTAATACCTGCACTTAAGAGGTAGAGGAAGGAGGATCTCTGTGAGCTTGGGGCCACCCTGGTGTACATAGTGAGTTGCTAACCAACTGAGAGTGGAAGGAGATCCTGTCTCACCTTCCCGCCCCCAAAAAGATGTGTATGAGCAATTTATGCCTGCATATAAGTGCTGCTATGTGCATTGCTGGGGGAGGCAAAAACAGGGCAATAGATCCTGTGAAAGCAAGGTGACAGATAGTTGTAGATACAATGTGGATGCTGGGAAATGAACTTGGGTCCTCTGCAAGTTCAGCCAATGCTATTAACTGATGACCCATCTCCCTAGCCCCGGTGGTTCATATATCTAGTCCCTCTGCATGGGAAATTGGAACAGTTGGATCAAAATTGCTACTTCAGGAACTTTTTCCTAGAACAAACTGTTTCCAGGAATCTAATGCTCCAATTGCATGTAATGAGATGGGATGGGCTCAATTCCATATTTAACTAGTGACAACGTGTGTGAAATAATGTCTTCAGTGAAGCACAATGGACTCATTGTACATGATGTTCTGGGAAGATATACTCTATGTATTTCTGTGAGTTGGATTTATAAATGTCCAAAACTGTAGTAGTAGTTCAACATTTGACATATTGTTTGTGTAAGTCCTTTAAGCTTATACCGCTCCTGCCATTTATGTCTGTGTGATCTCTCCCAGAATGGTAAATTCCCTCTTACTAGCAAACCAAACACTGTGAGAAGGAATTTCTAAAGGGACCTTGTGGGTGTTAATTCTTTTCATATTTACTTTATTATTTATCTGTATGTGTATAAGTGTGTGTGCATGTGTGTTTAGATGTGTGCAGGTTTATGAGGGTGTTGAATTCCATAGAGAAGAAATCATAGGCAGTTTTGAGCCACCAGCCATGGGTTTTAGGAACCTAACTCCAGTCCTTTCTCAGAACATCGAACACTCTTGGAAACTGAGACATCCTGCCAGTCCATTTTATGTTCTGAATATATTACTGAAATTCTTGAGGTTTATGTTTGTAGTGTAGGGAATTCCAGAAGGACACTCTTCACATGCACTAACCCTTGGCTCTCAGTTTTTGGTTCATGTATTGGAGCATTTACTATTTCCAATTTTGTAACAGTCCCAGGCAGTATATCATTGTGTAAGCTGCAAAGGTATCTCTAGAGGGCCTCATTTCCAGATTCTGGATATCATAATTATCATTTAGTTTAGGAGCAGTATCCCACTTCATGTCTTTCCTTCAACTAGAATGAGGCAACCCAGGAGGCAATTAAGAAATTCCAACACTGTCCTTTTAAAAAAATTGCTTGAAATAATTTTGAACTATATTAAAATTGAAATAGCATGACAGATACTCCGGGTCCCACAATGTCTCAGGCTCCTGAGATTCCTACTTCTTACCTTTTAAAAAATACTTTAATCTGCACCAAAATTATGTCTGCCTCCCTAGAGAGCAGTCACCCAAGTCATGAGTACAATTGCATGAACTAAAGAACCCATCATGGATTGAGGAACATAATCAAATTCACAGAACTGTGTCTAATTCTATATCTCCCTATGATGTATTAAAATGTATCTTAATTATTTTTGCAATCCAGTGTTATTCCTCCAGTATTCTTTGAGCATTCACGTAACATTACCTATCTGACAAATTGCACAAGAATAGGACACCCCCCCCAGGGTCTGGTCATGTCTGGTCAAGAAATGTCTGGTCATGGCTTAATCATAAGCAGACTCTCTCTGAATGTCCAGAATATAAAGGCAGCTTAGTGCTTCACAGTCCTAAACCTTATATTTTCCTTTCCTTGTGTCCATGTAAGAACCCAGCTCTCACATCAGTGAAAATGAGAGTTACTTTATTCTGCAGCAAGATATGAAACACCATGGGCAGGAAAACAGATTCAGGTTACTCCACATATCAAGTTCTGATAATACTAAAAGATTAATGACCTGTCTATACTAACAAAATGAAAGACAGATATAAATGAAGGCTTTTCAAAAATACTTTGGTGGGAACAACAGGTAGGCAGGTTATGGCAGTGAGGAAATCTCTGCTCTAGAACTCACATACTATACCATGACATTTCTAGCTTTTACATTGACATATTTTACAGTAATGTAAAATTAAAGGAGGACAATGTGAATTCCTACACATAAAAACAGACTGAGAGAAAGATGCAGGATAGTTATGGCAGAGTGCATGATCTGGAGGTGGATGGGGAAGGGAAAGGGGAATATGTCTAAAGTGAACTGAGAAATGATGTCTGAAATGCACAAGACATCAATAAAAGCATTATAAAAATAAATAAAATGAAATGCTCTTTTCTACACTCTCTCTCCAAAAAAATAGTTATAACATAGTGATCTGTGAACACATTCCAAATGGATTTACTTAATCATTATCTGTTGGTTAGATAGGACTTGGAGGTTTGTGTTGAAAGGCAATTATTAATTAGATAACCCAATTAATAAGAAAACCCAACTCCTCTGGCTCTGACACTCTTCCACCCCCTCTTCCCCAATGATCCTTGAGCCTTGAAAGGAAGAAGTTTGATACAGAAGTTTGAATAATAGGTTCAGAGATAAGCATACTCCAGTCTCTGGTTCTCTGCACATGGGCCACTTTGTGGCTCTCTGTGAATCAGCATCTGCTGTATAAGGGTGTCCAGCTCAGGAGAGCTGAGAGAGACAGCAAACAAGGCAGGGCAAGCTTCCAGGTCTGGGGTTCCACCAGGGTCCTAATAGAGCAGAGATGGCTGGTGCAAGAAGATATGGGAAAGGCATCACACTAAGAAGGGTCTCTAAATTTTTATTCTTGATGCAAAATTTTGACTTATTAGGTCAAATTTGACAAATAAGTAGTTGTCTATGAAAACTTGTTTATTGCCCTTAAAAGGTTTTAGAAATCATTAAGAATTTAAGAACCTTCTGTACTTTCTTTACCAGATTAAAATGTTACAAGGGGCTGGCAAGATTGCATGGCAAGTAAAAGTGCTATCCCCCAAGGCTGATGACACGAGTTTGATACACAGGAACCTGGTGTAGGAAGGAAAGGGGCAACAATCACCAGNCTCTTAGGTGAGGTCTTATAAAGGGCTTGCTTGGATGTTGGGTGTGGTGAAGGCCATGGTGCATGTGTAGGTCACGTTAGCTGATGGAGGAGTGATTTCCCCATGGGGACCTGGCAAGTTCTGGCATGTGCCTACATGTGGGCAGAAAAAGAGTCATTGCTAAAAGGAGTTAGTTAAGATGGGAAAGAATTGGGGGAACCACAACCACTGCTTAGAAGGGTTCAAACTCTGAGCAGTATTTTTCTTGAGCCAAAGCTGTTTCATTTTCTTATTACCAGTTCAAGTCTTTGTGGTCTTTTGGGATTCTGTCATTTGTTGTGGGAGGGAATTGGAAGAGCTTTCTGAGAATTTTCTTTCAGCACAAGCAGATTCTCAGAGCTGACTGAATTCAGAATGTGTGTATGTGTATGTGTGTGTGTGTGTGTGTGTGTGTGTGTGTCCTCCTCCGATCGCAGATATATGTGAAAGGTGTCCATGTGTTTTTGGAGGCCAGAGGTGGACATTGACTAATTCCATGTGTTACTTCTGTTATTTTTTAATTGGAAATTTTATTTAGTACTATTTAGTATGCATGTGTATACCATGTGTGTGGAATGACTCTATTTTGACATGACACATAACTGTGGATGACTTTATGGCTGTTTTCTCACATTACCTCTATGTGTGTTTTGTGTATTTTATTGAATTTGCCAATTTGCCAGGAAAGTGCTTTTACCCCGAGTCATCTTGATGATCCATTCCACTTCTTTATGGAAACGGTTAACCATTTTTAACTCACTTAACAATTCCCTTAAAGTAGAAATCCAGTGTGCTCTATGCATTCTGTAGTCTCTACCTCTTCACATCTTTAAATCCAGTTTTTTAATTAGTTCAGGTAATCCGGTTTCTTGCCCTTATGCTTATGTGATGAGCACTTTACAAGTGAGCCATTTCCTTGACCTCAATTGAGGTTTTATTTAGCATTTCATCTGATGTGCTCAAAGTAAGCCACCCATGATCTTAGTACTTTGTCTTGAAATTAGGATCATTACAGGTTCTTTTTTTTTTTCCTTACTAATAGAAGAGTAAAAGTGCCTGATTGACGGTTCCCATGTGAACAGATATTTCCTTATGGGTTGTGGCTTTAATAGAAAGAGAAGCCTGGTTTATATGACCAACATCTCATCAAACTACTTTCAAGTGAAGAGTGAGGAGATGTAAGGAAGCTGAATTTGTGGTTATGTTTGTTCATGAGTGCTTTGGACAAGTGATAAGTGCAGCAAGACAGGTGTCCTTTGGAAACTGTTCTGGGGGAATGACTGTTTGATTTTATGTTAATGAATTTTTGCTTCTCATATGTGTAAGTGCAACATGGGTGTGCATTGCTCATGGGAGCCAGAAGAAGACATCGGATCCCAAGGACCTGGAGCTTGTTAACCACTGTATGTATGCTGGGAACTGATCCTTGATTCTCAGAAAGAGCTCTAGGTGCTCTCAACCTCTGACCTATCTCCTGAGCCCTAGAGTTCTTTCTCATTAAAGGCTAGTAGACATTGTCAGATACATTGTGAAAAATAAACAGTCAAATCTGCAGTCCTACATGAGGATCCTATTGTGGTGCTGAAGATATCTTAGACTCTTGGAGAAGATTGTACAATTATGTTTCAGGCAGGATCATATATAACAAGGTGTTGAAGGGTTAAAAGTGACACCAAAATGGGATTTTAATATTGCACATAGGAGTCTAATAGTAGTAACCAGGCAGTTTGATTGCAATTACAGATTTGAACTTGACTTGATAATGCCAGGTCCAAACAGCTTGAAAGGATGTTTTGAATTATAGGTGGCTTTTTACCATTGACCAGATCCCCTGCGTTAATGTGATGGAATCATCCCCCAAATCAGAGATCCCCAGACCCAGTCTGGAGTCCAGGGATATTTTCAGCATAGTTCTGAGAACAAACAGGTAGGTAGCCTGTGCAAATGAAGTAGAGGTGTGGGTTGTAGCTCTTAGGAAAGTTATACTTGGTCCCAGAATATTTTGACATATCTCTGGGTTATCAGGGTCAGGATGAATTCTCTGAAGTGGATGGCAGTGTTCTGACATGAAATAGATAATGAAATATCATATACAATTTAAATTTATTTGGTAGACCCCAGAAAGGTGGAGGGTGTTGGATAGTCATTGGGGCTTGGTGATTTGTGAGAGTGGATTTCACCTGATTCTCCTCAGAGAGTAGATCGAGATCTCCAAGAGGCTCATAGGAGTAGTATTCATGAATTTCTGGAGGAGGCCAGATGAACCCATAGTGTAACAGGTTGTGGTGGTCCTCAAGGGAATAGGCAAGTTCATTCCTGCGACAGCAAAGGATTTACTGGAAGAGACAGAAAACTAAAACATGAAAAAAAGCCAACAGCAACAGCTTTAATAATGTAAGAAACAGATCCCGTTTGGAAAGGGAACGGTCCTAGAGCTATCACTCCAAACAGGCAGTTTCTGCAGGGTCTTATATGACAGTATATCCTCCCTTTCCCTTTCTCTTTATTGATCCTGTTTGGACTTGTACCCATACTCTGGACTTCTTTCCTGCCACTCTTTACCACAGAGTTTCCTGGGACAATTTTTGCCATCTTAAGAAACCTGCTCTGCCAGGCATGGTGGTGCATACCTTCAATCCCAGTACTTGGGAGGCAGATCTCTGTGAGTTCAAGGCCAGGCTGGTTGACATAAGAAGTTCCAGGCCAACTGGGGCTATAGGAAATCCCTGTCTGAAAAAAAAAAAAGAAAAAGAAAGAAGGAAAGGAAGGAAGGAAGGAAGGAAGGAAGGAAGGAAGAAAACTCCAACTTTTCCTATCTGCCTGTATTCCTTCTTCTTTTCCCTCAATAGAAATGGACCTTGTAGCTTGATTTCAATTACAGATTTGAACTTGACTTGACAATGCCAGCTCCAAACAGCTTGAAGGGATGTTTTGAATTATAGGCGGCTTTTACCATTGACCTGATCCCCTGGGTTAATGTGGAATTATCCCCCAAATCAGAGTTAGACTTTGAATTGTGCTTATCCTTGTAGTCATTGGATTGACAGTCTGCCCCAGTGACAACTTTGATGAAGAGCATGTAAGAACAGGGTTTATTTATTGTCATAGAGAACTACACGTGCAGGAGAGGTGCTCCTGTTTATGCCTTCCAAGTGCTGGGATTCAATCTTTGCACCACCAAGCCCAGCATCCTCTGCTCCTCTAAGGGGCTACTTTCTGATTGCTGACCTATCTAAATAGGTAGCCAACCTTCCCCACTCAGAAATGCTGAATCCCTTCTTACAATATAAGCTAAAATATATCCATTATCTGTTACCCCTTTAAGTTTCTTATCAGGCATTTGGTCAGAGCAAGGAGAGAAATAACTACTTTCTGATACTTTTAATATCCATTATAACAAATGACCCTCTAGAAGTAATTTTTGGGTCTTCTTGGCTGCAGGGTTATTAGTTTTACTAATATACATATATACATATGTACACATATATAATTACACATGGATGCACGGATGTGTTTATCAGTCTGGCCTTGAAGTCATGGTGATGCTCATTCCTCAGTTTCTAGAGTCCTGAGTTTACAATTATGAACCACTGTTCCTGGGGGTTTTAATTAATGTGTTGCAAAATCAGTGTTGTAGTGGTTGGTGTTGTGTATTGATTTCCTATTTGTAATTTCATTTTCCAGTTGTCAGTTTTCAGTGCGTTTCTAATGTGGAACATTAAGTGACTGACATGTCATCTCTTCTTTCTGCCATTCCCATTCATTCCTGAATTGACTTTCAACATTGCTTCTGTTAGGGCTGTCAGTGTCTGAGCTCAGTGTTTTCAAGTTCTTGGCTCTTTTAAAAAAATTTTTTTAAATTTATTCTTATATGTGTATGAATGTACTGTCTGCATGTAGGTTTGGGCACCCGTGTATTGTGCAATGCCACAGAGGTCAGAAGAGGGTGTCGGATTCCCCTGGAACTGCAGTTAAAGACAGTTCTCAGTCACCATGTGGGTGCTGGGGATCGAAGCCAGCTCCTCTGCAAGAGCAGTTGGCGCTCTTAACAACTCGGCCATCTCTCCAGCCCCTATATTAGAAATTTTTATTGATTCTAGTATTTCATTCTTCTTTGATCAAATGTTTTTTGATCACATTCACAGCCCACCCTTGTCCAGCCCCTCCACACTATACCCTCCCTGATTTCATGTCCTCTCTTATTACCTGTCAGTGATGTGTAATTTAATCTATGTTGTTTTTAAGGAAGTGATATATTTTAATAGTCCATCATCAATAGAAGGATGTTGATGAACTTCACACAGTGTTCTGGCCATTTTCTGACTCTTCCCCAGTGCCCTCCTTCTCATCCTCCATTCCCATTTCACACACCCCACTATATATTTTTGCCATATTTTAAAGGCATATCAAGTGAACCTTGTGTCCCCATGTGTCCATCCACTACTTTAAAAAGACGGATCCGGGCTGGAGAGATGGCCTAGCGGTTAAGAGCGCCGACCACTCTTACAGAGGACCCGGGTTTGATCCCCAGCACCCACATGGCGGCCAAGAACCATCTGAAACTCCAATTCCAGGAGAACTCCAGTTCCAGGGGAATCTGACACCCTCTTCTGACCTCCGCGGCATTGCACGACACGGGTGCACAGACTTGCATGCAGACAGTACATTTATACACATACAGAAATAAATAAAATTTAACAAAATAAAATAAAAAGACGGATCCATCCCCTGCCAGCAGCTAACGTTTCCCAGTACTTCCTCAGCTAGGGTTGGGGTTCTGATCTCCTTCCCCACTTCTGTGCTGGGATTTCATCCAGCTTATTCTTACATGGGACTTAAGCATCTGTCACCACTTCTGTGAGATCCTATGAGGAGCTGCTCTGCTGTCTGGAAAACTGTTCCCATGTGGTCATCTCTGTCCTCTGGCCCTTAGACCCTTTCAATCCTGTCTTGTATAATGATCTCTGAGCCTTGGCAGGCCAAAGTTTAATACACCTGTCCTATTCAGGGATAAGCAGTCTGCTGCCTCCTGCTCTCAGCACATTGGCCACTTATTGGCCTCTGTTTTAATCACCATCTGCTTCATGAGCAGGCTTCATTAATGAGAACTGAGAGATGCGTTAATCTATGAGCATAACAGTATGTCATTAGCATTTGGGTTAAATACTTGGTTTAGCAGAATACTATTACTACACTTACCCAAATGTTCTCTGACCTGCGAGCCAAAGGTTCCTACATAGGACATCTGTGGCAGATACTGGGTTCGTTTTGTGATGACCTCAAATCCAGACAGAATGTGGTTGGTTACACCCACAGCACTTGTGCTGCATTTGAACCTTTGAGCATATCTTGCTAGTACTTGTAGAACACAGGATTCACAGCAGGTGATGTTGATGTTCAGCCCTCTCTTCTGGTAACATAAATAGCACCTTCAAGCAATACTAACACTAGTTGGTAGAGATGTAGCTTTGAAGTCAGTACCAGTATGAATTCTCCTTGTTTCCTTCAAAACCTGTTTGTGCAGGATCTTTAGAAATTGGATCTTACTGTGAAGTTCTGGTAGGTGACCTAGAGTAGGGCTAATTGTCAGTGAAGGTTCATGGTGCCCTGGTCAACAGTTTTAAATGAGGGAGTCCATATCCTTGGATGAGACCTCTATATCAAGCCTCAGCCACTGCAGAAGAGGTGACAGAAAGATTGTAAAAGGAGAGTTGGTACATAAATATGTGGAATCAAAATCTTGTCGTCTGCTGGGAATTTGTCCATATGAACTGACAGCAGTGGTGACAGCATGGACAAGACCCAGAAAACTCAATCACACAAAGCACAAAACAGGGAAAATGGGCAGGAGACTCCAACCTTAGGGGGTGATCTATTGGCAGTTGATCACTGCCTGATGAGGGAGAACTGATCTTTAAGGGAGTGATGAGCTTTCTTGGCTGAGGTGATGAACTCACTCTGAGGGACATCTGGGTACACATACTTAACTTGATATATCTTCACATAAATGACAGAATGCATAAAATTCTGTGTGTATTTCATGGTGGGGTGCAGATATGTGATGGTGCCTAAATATTATTAAGATATATGTGAACCACAAAATTTTCATTAAAACATACATTTTAAAAAGGGGATTGGACAGATGACTCAGCAGTTAAGAGCAATGTCTGCTGTTATAAAGGACCTGGGTTCAGTTCCCAGCATATACATGGAGACTAACAATAATTCATAACTCTAATATTGGGGAACCAACACCCTCTTCTGACCTCTGTGGGCACTGTAAGTCTGAGGTACACTTACATACATGCACATAGAGTGCTCATAGACAAAAGTAAAATGAAAGTCACAAATAAAATATTAAAAACCATTAGGGAGGCCATTCCTGGAATTGTACTTTTTCTTTGTATCCTGTTGTGTCTAGTAGGAGTTATGTCTCTCTGATATAGGGTAATTCTTTCTTAATTCTTTTTATTTTATTTTTCAGCCATTTTTTATTGAAGCTTTGTGCATTTCATGCAATATTTACCAACCAAATCTATACCCATTACCCCTTCCTTGCCCCCCACAAGAGCTCATGCATTCTGCCATACATGTTTTTTATCTTTTCCTCAGGCTCTTTCAAAATTTTTGATGCAGAAGTTTACTGTTTCAGGTAGAAGTTCACTGTTTCAGTCAGTTCTTTGACCCAGTCTTGTTTGTTTGTTTGTTTGTTTGTTTGTTTTTGTTTTGTTCCCTCCAATTTTCATCTCTCCAAAATATGCATATATGCATGCCACACATATATCAAGACTATGACATCATAGGTTTTAGCATCTTCAGCTTATGATTTTTTTCTTTATTTATTAGGATGAAAGAGGTCATGTTTTCCTTAAGGAAGTGTTTGAAGGCTCCTCCTTGGCAAGTGCAAACAACCATCAGTGCTGCCCTTGTGCTCCACACTGGGGTTTTCCCTTTCCATGGTCATCAAATGGGGTCCTGTTTTGGTCTTCTTGTACTGGCCTCCAGGATACAGCCTGAGTAGTCCAACAATAGCAGTCTGTATTCTGAAGAGGCTGGAACCCCAGTAGTTCCTCAGTCCACAAGCTGGATTTCTCAGCTGTCCCCATTTGCATTGAAGGTTTGGGAGATTCTTTGAGAGACATGAGTCTGTAGTCCATATTGGGAGGTTGAAAGGCTGTGTCTCATGTCCTTGAAAGATGGCAAAGGAGTGGCAGCCACAGGGTAGGTGCACTTGCCAGTAAGAATTGATGATAGGTAAAACAACAGTGCTTCTTTTTTTTTCTTTTTGTCTTTTTACTAAGGATGTAAAGTTTTTTTTTTTACCTGAAGTACAACTTCTCAGTCTTACTGATGATTTGTTTCTGGTTATACTTTCCTTTTGAATGTTTAAAGCCACACAGTTATGCCAGATTACCAAGGTTTTTGTTTTCTCAAGGTCAGTTGAGGATCTGGTCCTCAGGAGTCACTCAGGTTTTGGAGGGGAGGGAGCCCTTGGCTCCTTTTGGCTTTTCATTTATCTTGTTTCATCCACTTGAGGACAGAGTCAGGTCTTGCTAGACCAGGCTTACCTTTTTGACATGTGCACAGACTTATAGACTAGACACTGGCTGAAGTCCCATTAGTGGGTCTCCAAGACCTCCCTGCACAGGAAGACTGGTGAGTCACATTTGTTGGTCATTTCAAGAGATGCCCCCATGCATAGTCCCCTGGGACTCAGTTGACCTCTGGGGGCAATTAACAAAGTTATCCCTTAAGTCCCTCAGCCAGATTGGTACGGACATTAATTATGGTCATTAAGCATCCAGAAAGGCTAAGTTACACCAGCCTGCTACTTTTAATTATTGTATAATATTTTAGAAAAGGCTTAGACTAAAGCTGAAGCAGCCTTGTATAAGAAATACTAAGACGCACTCACATAAAATAAATACTGTAGTTAGATACAATGTCATGACAAACTATTTTTTCCTCATTCTTTTGATTCTATATTACTCTAAAATATGCATACATACCCTCCACAAACATACCAAAAATTCCAAAGTCTGAAAATAAATGGTAGGTTAATTCTAGATCCTGTAAAGGGACTCATAATATAAGAGCACAGTTGATTTCAGATTATAACGAATATAATATTAACTTTTCTTAGTTTGCCTTACAACTAGGTACTTGGTGCTAGCATCCACAGATGAGAGATACCATTTGTTGTTTGTTTTTCTGAGACTCTGTTACTTCATTTGACATGATATCTTCTAGTTCCTTCCATTTATTTTCAAAGTTCATGATGTCATCTTTCTTTACCACTGCATAGAACTCCATTGTGTAGATGTACCAAATTTCACTATCCACTCGTCAGTTGAGGGGCTCTTGGGTTGGCTCCAGCTCTTTGCTATTGTGAAAAAAACTGCAATAAACATGGCTGCGCATGTATCCCTGTGGTAAGATGAGTCTTGTGTGTATATACCCAGGAGAGGTATGACTGGTTATGGTGGTACAAAAGACTCATTTTGAGTTTTAAGGGTTCTTCACACTGCTTTCCATTGTGGTTGTATGAGTTTACATTCCCAACAGCATTGGGTGAGTGTTCCCCTTTCCCCATAACCTCTCAGGCATTTGGTATCATTTGTTTTCTTGACCCTATCCAGTCTTACTGGAGTGAGATGATATCTTAAATTGGTTTTAATTTGTATTTCCTTAATTATTAGTGATGTTGAATACTTTTTAAGGTGTTTCTTAGCCATCTCTAATTCCTCACTTGTGAAGTTCAGCCTATTACTCCATTTTTTGAGTGAGTCATTTGTTTTCTTTTGTCTTTGTTTTTTCTTTGTTTTCTTTCTTCTTTGTTTTTGAGTACTTTATAAAGTCTGGAAGTTAATGTTCTGTCAGATGTATCAGTGGTGAAGGTTTCTTCCCAGTGTGTAGATTTTTCTCTTCACTTCCTGGATTGTTTCTTTTGCTGTACAGAAGCTTTTGAGTTTAATGAGATCCCACTTGTCAATTGTCGATCTTATTTCTTATGTAGCTCCTGTCTGATTTAGAAAGTCTTTTCTTATGCCTATGTCTTGTAGATTGCTGCCCACTTTTTCTTCTATTACCTTCAGAGTTTTGGGTTTCACATTGAGGTCTTTGACCCATGTGGAGTTGATTTTTTTCCCAGGGTGAGAGGTATGGATTTAATTATATTCTTCTACAAGTGGTCATCCAGTTTTTCCAACACCATTTGCTGAAGATGCTGTCTTTCCTCCAGTGAGTCTTCTTGGCCCCCTTGTCAAATATGAGAGGACTGAAATATATATACTCAAGTTTGGATCTTCAATTTTGTTTCATTGCCCTACAGGTCTGTTTTTGTGCCAGTACCAAGCTGTTTTTATGACTATAGCCTTTTAGTATAGTTTGAAATTTGGTGTAGAGATCACCCCTGTATTGCTTCTTTAACTCGGGGTTGCTTTTCCTATTCAGGGTCTTTTTTTTAACCATACAAAATTAAGGATTTTTTCCCATCAATGTGTTTTTATTACATATGCATATACTTTAAAAAGATTGTATCATGTTATGTTTCCATGTCACTGTTTTGCTTTGCTATTGTTTTTTGAAACAAGTTCTCCCTATAGCCCCAGGTGACCTAGAGTCATTATGTAGACCAGGCTTCCACAGCCTCACAGAGATCTGTCTGTCCTCCACCCCACAAAAATCCCCATGCTTCCATTAAAGGCTTAAGGCATGGCCCCATGAGTGCCTGTATAACTTCTTCTAACAGACTACTTTCTTACTGCAACTTTTGCACTACCCTCCCATTCTCCATCCATTTTCACCCTTCCTAACTATATTCTACTTCTTTCTCATGGCCATTTACTAGTTCCCTAGAATCTATGGATTCTCTAGTTGAAACAACTGTATCTAATTATTCAAAGGTAGCAACCATTCACTTATTAGAGATAACATGGTGCTTTTGTCTTTCTTAGATCCAATTACCTGATTCAGTACAATCCACGCACTTAACTGTGAATTTCATATTTTCTTTTTCTTTCTTTTCTTTAATATTTTTAAAATTTTATTTATTTTTGTATATGTATGAATGTACTGTCTCTATGTAGGTTTGTGCACCCGTGTAGTGCAGTGCAGCGGGAAGTAAGAAGAGGATGTTGGATTCCCCTGGAACTGGAGTTAAAGACGGTTCTCAGCCACCATGTGGGTACTAGGGATTGAACCTGGGTCCTCTCCAAGAGCAGTCGGGGCTTGTAACTGCTAAGCCATCTATCCAGCCCTGATATTTTCTTTTTCTTTTTTTTTTTTAACTTTATCATTAGCATAAATTAAAATATAAAACTTTAAGGCACGGTGAATAACAAACATCACAAACTGGCTGCTATTGGACAGGCAGGGAATAAATCTCAAGAAACATCAAACCTTCTTAAGTCATTATCTTCTATAATCAGATCTAGTATCAAGATACTAGATCTCCAGGAAGAGAAGATATAATAGGTCACTTTAGAACCACCTGTCTTAACTTCATAACCAAATATCTGAATCGAGTTGAGAGTACTATTTCAAAGTTAAATTAACAGGAAAAGGTTAGGCCAGCATGTTTTAGCAGCTATAAACTAAAACTACAGTTTTAGTAAACTATAATTTAATGTGACATTAGGTACACAATCTGAAGATCAGGCCTTTAAGTACTAAGTTATATAGCTTACAAGGCATGAATAAAAAGCTGACCATGTTATGGACCACCAGTTCATGAAGCCCTATAACTAAAGAGTCCTAACAAGTTTATCTGTGCTAAATTCTTCCCAATACAGTTGAACTAAAACTTCTACTAGAATTTCCAGTTTTTAGTTTAAAAACTTCCACTTTCAGTTGAACTTACTTAGGTTTATTGCCAGGTTTCCAAAACATGCTCATCTATCCATTGTTTTAAGACACATTTACACAAATTTAAGATTTAAAGCTTGTGTTGTTTAGAAGACTATTTTTAACCATTAATTTCTAAAACCTTTTAAATTTGTGAAAAGGTTTTTAAAAGACCACTGTTTCTAAAACAATGCTCACATTTTTCTTTACAGTTATTTAGGAATATTTTTAGAATTAGCTTCATATTATACATCTTTTATAAAGTTTGTAAATAACCCTGTAAGGAGAGGCATGGCCAAACCTGATTCAAGTGAAATGTCCTACCTGCTATTGCTACTTCATAATGGTGAATGACAATAAACTGTCCCTAATTTTCTAGGGACTCTGCCTAAAAGATACATGAAGGCCTGAACCAGTGATACACCCAAGGTGGGCATCAATATGATTGCAGATATCTTAGTAAATTCATTCCATAATTAGTGTTATTTGCGATCAGAACAAGTTATTTGAATAGCTACTGAGAAAGAATACAAGATTGACTTATAGTAAAAGTGAAAGCCCATATTAACATTTAGAGTAATAAACTCAAATGTTTTTCCATAAAATATTCCCAGTAAGAAAATTTGCAGTGCTTCTATTCTTTTTTTTTTTTTTGGTCTTTTTTGAGACAGGGTCTCCATGTAGCCCCAGCTGGCCTGGAACTCAACCCACTCTTAGTGTAAAATTAATGGTTGGGTATGTTAAATTTAAGGAAGGTATAACATGACATAACCTAGGGGGAAATTTAATCTGAGTTGTTAGGATTACCAGTTTAAAGTATCATAATTTTAAACAAATGCACAAAAAACTAAAAAGTTTTTTAAATAATTAGGGCTATAGAATACACTTCATTTTTACAAAAGACCATTTTAAAATCAAAGCACTGTGCTCAGTAATACTGTGCTGTCTAGCATGTATGCATGAGGTCCTCGGTTTGATCCCCAACACTGCCACTGCTCCCCCAAATCAGATCACTAATTTAACATGTAGTAAAATTATCTAAACTTAAGATCTCTGATAAATATCGCATAAGAATTAAGATTTTCCAATAATTTAAAATATAAATAATTGTTTTAACTCTCAGTACCAGAGAATGTAAAAAGTTCCTGATAGAAGAAAGTTTGGGATTTAACATTTTATAATCATTCCATTCTATGGTGGGACAGAGAGTGGGTTTTGTTTGCTTTCCATAATTACTTCACAGTCTTCCTCCATTTCAAAATTAAAATTCACAAATTATCTGGACACCACTGTTTCTGGCTGATCTGTCTGCACAGTGGAATCAGCCTGCAGCTTACTTTGTTGGTACTGTCTGCTTCTTCTCCTTCTCCTTCTCCTCCTCTTCCTCTTCCTCCTCCTCCTCCTCCTCCTCCTCCCCCTCCTCCTCCTCCTCCTTCTTCTCCTCCTCCTTCTTCTCCTNTACTGACAGTCTGTCCCATCGTCAAAGTCACACAGAATATGAACAAAGCACTCAAAGATATTATAGAAACAGAAACCAGGACCCATCTTCTGTGAGTCCTCCAACACCAAGAAACAGATTCAGACGGCTGAGAAGATGTGAAAACTCTTGATTCTATGAGAGCCTCAATGTCTGTGTCGGCACCCAGACAGGAGGGCTCCGAGCGTCTTTGGGCCTCCCTCAGACCTCCTGGGATGTCTCCCAGGGAGACACAGTCGGTTACCTTCCTGAAACATCTGTCGGTAACTCTCCCACCCCACCCCCCGTCCAGAATGGGGAGTTCATTGCTCTCACGAGCGCAGAACGACTGCAAACCGAAAGTAACAGATTTTTGGCGCCACCGAGAATCAGACAGACACAGTAGACGGACAGACAGAAAAAGATTCTTACCTCCAAGAGGGTCTTGGTGATTTGAGGGTGGTCTCTGATCCCGGACGAGCCCCCAAATGAAAGACCTCCAGAAACTGGAGTGGCTCTCACTCAAATCTCAGGATGGAATGACACCCAAAAAATCAGCCAGAGACAGTTCTTGCTGTAACTACATGAGGTTTATTTGGGAAAAACCAGTGCACTGAGGTCGAACTCGTAACTCATGCAGGGGCAGAGAGAGATCGACCCCCAGAGACTGGGGTAAGGAGTTTTTAAAGGAAAAAAAAAATCCACAAGGTATGAGGAAGTAGGGAGGGGAAACTTATCTTGACACACAGGGCGGTGTGACTCAGTTAAGCACCACAAGGTATGAGGAAGCGGGGAGGGCTTATAGCGTACATGACTTGGAGGCCTTATAAGATGGTGGTATCATGGTTCCTAAAGACAGATTTTAAGGGTGCATAAAACCTTGGGGCAGGGGTCCTTCAGATACACTAGATAATCCTCCTGCCTCAGCTTCTTCTATGTTCCTATTGCAGGTGTGAGCCACCACACCCACCATACTGAGCCTAGACACCAAGAAAACTGCAAGGCAGGTGCATCTCCACCCGGAGTGTTGGTCTACCCTGATCAAGGCTGTGAGGTCAATCCCCAACATGGCCAACAATGATACTGAAGTATAATCACCGATTTTTTTTTAATCCCTTCTTCCTTAAGTTGCTTTTTCTAGGTGTTTTGTTGCAGTGAGAAAAGCAACTAACACAGGGGGCGATTTTTTTAAACATTTTTTAAATTTTTATTTATTTTTCATGTGTATGAATGTACTGTCTGCATGTAGATTTGTGCGCCTGTGTCCTGCAATGCTGTAGAGGTCAGAAGAGGGTGTTGGATTCCCCTGGAACTGCAGTTAAAGACTGTTCTAAGCTGGGCATGGTGGCGCACACCTTTAATCCTAGCACTTGGGAGGCAGAAGCAGGCGGATCTTTGTGAGTTCAAGGCCAGCCTGGTCTACAGAATGAGTTCCAGGACAGCTGGGGCTACAGGGAGACCCTGTCTCGAAAAGACAAAAAAGAAATTCTTTATATATTCTAGATATGAACCCTGTGCCAGATATATACCTGTTAACAATTTTTTCCCATTCTGGAAGTTGTCTCTTCCCTCAAATGATGGTGTCTTTTGCAGTATAGAAGGCTTTTTGTTTCATGAGATCCTATTGGTCAATTGTGGATTTAATACCCCTGTAAGTCCTTTCCTGTGCTAGTTACATCTGGTGTATTTCCTGTGCATTACACTGTAAGACTCAGGGTATCACATATGATGCTGAAGACCTTGATGGAATTGAAGTTATGTTTGGGTGTAGTAAGGGATAGGTATGTAGGATCATTCTTTACATGCAGTAATCCAGCGTAACTTGCACTATTTCTTCATGGTGGTGTGATTTCCCAGTGTGTATTTTTTTTTCTTTTTGTTTATTATTTTTTAAGGGATTCACAATATAAGAGCACAGTTGTTTTCAGACCACATTGACGTTGCTCAATTTCCCAATGTGTATTTTTAACTTGTCAAAAATGAAGTTGTTGTAACTATGTGGAAACAAATATGTGTCCTCACTTCTATTCTATTCTTCAGTGTGACTGTTTTTATGCTAATACCATCTGTTTTTATCTTTACATCTCTGTGTTATTATTTATGGTTATTGATGGTAATTTCTCTTGCAGGTCTTTATTGTTGAGGATTGTTGGGTATCCTGGGGTTTGGGGTTGGGGTTTTTTTTGTACTTCCCAATAAAATTTAGGATTGTTTTTCAGATTTCTGTGATTTTTTTTCTTTATTGGAATTTTATTTGGGATAGCACTGAATCAGTACATTGTTTTAGGATGGTCAGAAAAAATTTTTGCCCAATTATACCAATTACACTTTTGTCTCTAAGATCATGAGGAATATTTCATAGGTATTTATTCTAAATTAGTATTTTCTCATAGAGGAAATAAAGAGGATTATAAAACTTTAAAAAAGTAAACTTTAGAAGTTGGGGAGATGGCTCACAATTCCAAGCACTTGCTGTTCATATAGAGATAGATAATCAGAGTTCAATTTTCAGCAGCCATGTCTGTGGCTAATTATAACTTCAGTTCCACAGAATCTGGTATCCTCCTCTTGCCTGTGAGGGAACAGTATACTACAAGAAAAAAACAAACAAACAAACAAAAAAAACCACAGGTTTACATGTGATATAATTTGCAGCTATGTCAAAGGAATTTTCCTCAACTCTAAGTCATGGGATCCCAGTACAACACTGGATTTCTGCCTCATGAAAGTGCAACACAGTTTCATTTTGGAGCCACCTATTGGTTCTCTGCTGGTGAGCTGCACTGATCTGGAGGCGAAGTTCACAAAGGCTTTGTATTAGACTTGTGGAAAAGTCTTTTGGGAAGGTTAAGGCCAGACCAACTGTGATTTTTCTCAGAACACTAATGGTCAGGTTAGAAATTTGATAACCTGTTTTTTCCCAGTTTTAAAATACAATTTTGGGTTTAATGTGTATGTATATGAGTGTATGCCTGTCACAATTGCAGGGAAACAAGTTTGTTTGTTTGTTTGTTTGTTTCTTTGTTTTCACTGTTCTCTCTTTTGACCTTTTTATTTGTTCTAGAGATCACACTCAGGTTAAGGTTATGTAACAATCCCTTTACCTACTGACCCTGTCAGCTCCCTATACTCCATGACTTGATTTTTAAAATGTGGCAATTAATTTTGGTCTTTTGTTTTCACCTTATCTTGTACAAATCCTTGAAGTGTGTTATCAGTTTGTTGCTCTTTGACCTTGACACTACTAGGCATTTGCTGATCCTAATTACTTCTTTTATTCATTACAAAACTGAATTTGGCAATTCTCTTAATAGTATAAAATGCAATGATGAGTGTTGCTGTCACTCCTTCCTGCCAGACTCCATTCCAATCCTTTTTCCACTCCTGCTCTTCTGAAAGTTCTGTCTCATTCTCTGATACACCTGTGGCTACATTGAGTTCTTTCTGAAACATTCCATTTTTACACTTTTTTAACATTTGGCATTACCCTCCAAATTTGATTTTAGCATCTTTAAATATTTACTCTCTGTCATATTTATTATTTGATTGAAATTGTTCTTTGGTGACTGGAGAGATGGCTCAATGATAAAGAGCAGTGATTGCTGTTGCAGAGCACCTGGGTTCTATTACCAGCACACAGATGGTGACTAACAACCATCAGTAACTCCAGTTCCAGGGAATCCCACTTATGACCTCCAAGGGCATTGCACAACACAGATACACTTACACACAGGAAGCAATGCACTCACAAATACAAAATAAAAATAGTAAGTAAATTTGTTTTATAATTGTGCTTGAGTAAACTACTTATATAAGAGTATACATTATTTCATCTGTAAGCAGAGAGAATGGGTTCATTTCCCCCACTTAACAAGTTGTGAAGACGTGTTTGAATTTGTGCCCAGCAGGGAAGCTAACTACACTCTTTGCTGCTGTTATTTGGTGTTACAGTGCTCATCCTGTAGTTATCTCTGTGAGTTGTTATTAGATTGATAGACTTTCAGATGGAGAACCATTCATAATGTACCACAGACTTGTATAAATCATTTAAGCTAGGTGATTCAATATTTATGTCCATGCAACCTGTGTCAAATGTTAAATTTCCTCATCATAGCATCAACACTCAAACATTGTGTGCAGGGATTTCTAAGGATCCAAATGCTCTTCATGCTAATTTACCTATGTTGTATACCTCAAGTGTTTGGAAATTCTTAAGACAGGAAACAGACATGTCCTGTAGACAGAAAGTTGGGCCAGAACAACACAACTTATGCCCTGTGCCCAGTAGTGAGAGAAGTGTCTCTCCAGGGCTCTTTCCTTTCAAAGTACCCCAAACCTGCATTTGATTCTAAGATATGGAACAATCTCTGGATAGCACAGAATTTTATGAACATATTGTGAATGGAGTCTGTGGAATGTTTAGGATTCTGTGACGTTTGAGGATGTTGCCGTGAACTTCACCCAGGAAGAGTGGGCTTTGCTGGATCCTTCTCAGAAGAATCTCTACAGAGATGTTATGGTGGAAACCTGCAGGAACTTCACTTTTATAGGTAAGAATATCATGTTACCTTCACTTAGTATACTAAGGAACAAGCATTTCCTTTTTTTTTTTTTTTCTTTGAGACAAGATCTCCCTTTAGTCTCAGGTGGCCTAGAACTTGCTATGTAGACCAGGCTGTCCTTGAACTCACAGAGATTCACCTGCATCTGCCTCCCAAGTGCTAGTATTAAAGGCATGTGCCACCATTCCTGGCTTGGAACAAGCATTTGTTACCATTGATCGTCCTCTGTGATTTAGAATATTGAAAGGGAAGATTGTGGGGTATAAATCACTCATGGTTCCTGCATGCTGAAGCTGGAAATCTGTTTTTAGTAATTTGTAATTCATCAAAATTTTGTTTGACTACATTTTAGGAAACAGTTGTGAAGATGAGAATATTAAAGACCATTATAAAAGTTCTGGAAAGAATCTAAGGTAATTTGGTGACACTAGAAGAAAAGATTGTTTCAAAGAATTAAAAGATTTATATGTATTTTATTATTTATGCTGTGTGTGTGTGTGTGTGTGTGTGTGTGTGTGTGTGTGTGTGTGTTTGGTACGCTGTGTGCATGTGCACACGAATGTCAGAAGAAATTATTGAGCTCATGGAGTTGTAATTAGAAGAGACTGTAAGCTACTGGTCTTGGGTGCTGGCATCCGTACTCTAGAAGAGTAGCAGCTGTGCTGAACAGCTAAGCCATGTCTCTAGCTTCCCATTAAAAGTATTTTTATTTGAGGACTTAGGAATAAAATCAACAGTAAGCACAACTTTTTTTATCATTCAGAAATATAACATGTACCTCAGTTTAAGAATCCTATTCAGTGTTTGCAGGACACTTCACATGCAAACAGTATTAGGAACTCCCATGAAAAAATACTGCTTTTGGGGCTGGAGAGATGGCTCAGCAGTTAAGAGTGCCGACTGCTCTTGCAGAGAATCCAGGTTCAATTCCCAGCACCCACATGGTGGCTAAGAACCGTGTTTATCATCAGTTCCATCGGAATCCGTTGCCCTCTTCTGACCTCTGTGGCACTGCATGACATGGTGCATCAATGTACTTGCGGACAGTATACTCATACACATAAAAAATAAATAAAAATAAAAAATATTGCTTTTTTTATGATTGGAACCATATTGTAGAATTTTCAAGTGTGTGTTCTTTCCAACCACTCTGATGTGGCACAGAACATATTGTTGACCAAATTTGGAGACAGTATGTAGTCTACATTTTGTAGTAAAACTAGTAAATCCACTTTTAATAATATACTTGTCATTTTTACAGAAGTTCCATGTTTGAGACATTCTGTGAGCAAAAAGAAGATTTTCAGGATGGAGAAACTTTCAGTTCGATAGCTGATGCCAATATGATCATGAAAATTTCTAGTGACCTAACACCATGTGGAAGCAATGTGAGTGGAAAGGATTCCATGTATCATTCACTTTTTAATAACAAGGCTACCCTTCAGGCAGAATACAAACCCTATGAGAATGAAGAATATGGAAACAAGCCACAGAACTCTAATGCTCTCACATGCTCTCAAAGTTATATGTTATGTCACACTGTGAATGGACCTTTTGAAAAGACATTTTCAAAAGATTTTGGTTTTCAATCTGGTAAAACCTTTTGCAATAGTAGACATCATCACTCACATGAAAAATTTCATAGTGGAGGAAAAATATATGGATGTAATCAATGTGGTGTATATTTTAGAGATAACAGTCTTCTTCACAAACATGAAAAAATGCATAGTGGAGTAAAACCCTATGGATATAAACAATGTGGTAAAGTCTTTAGAAATAATGTTGGTCTTCAAAAACAGGAAAGAATTCATAGTGGAGAGAAACCCTATGGATGTAAACAAAGAAGCAGTGATCTTCACATACATGAAAGAATTCACAGTGGAGAGAAACCTTATGTATGTAAACAATGTGGTAAAGCCCTTACACGTAAGAGTCATCTTGACTCACATGAAAGAATTCATACTGGAGAGAAACCCTATGTATGTAAACAGTGTGGTAAAGCCTTTAGACTAAGCCATTCTCTTCACATACATGAAAGAATTCATACTGGAGAGAAACCCTATGTATGTAAACATTGTGGTAAAGCCTTTGGAAGTAGCAGTGTTCTTCACGAACATGAAAGAATTCATACTGGAGAGAAACCTTATGTATGTAAACAATGTGGTAAAGCCTTTAGACTAAGCTGTTCTCTTCACATTCATGAAAGAATTCATACTGGAGAGAAACCCTATGTATGTAAACAGTGTGGTAAAGCCTTTAGACTAAGCTGTTCTCTTCACATTCATGAAAGAATTCATACTGGAGAGAAACCCTATGTATGTAAACAGTGTGGTAAAGCCTTTAGACTAAGCTGTTCTCTTCACATACATGAAAGAATTCATACTGGAGAGAAACCCTATATATGTAAACAATGTGGTAAAGCCTTTAGAAGTGCCAGTGTTCTTCATTACCATGAAAGAATTCACACTGGAGAGAAATCTTATGTATGTAAACAATGTGGTAAAGCCCTTACACGTAAGAGTCATCTTGATGCACATGAAAGAATTCATTCTGGAGAAAAACCCTATGTATGTAAACAATGTGGTAAAACCTTTAGAATAAGGGGTGCTCTTGACAGACATGAAAGAATTCACAGTGGAGAGAAACCTTATGTATGTAATCAATGTGGTAAAGTCTTTACATTGAAGAGGTATCTGGACTCACATGAAAGAATTCATTCCAGAGACAAACCCTATGTATGTAAACAATGTGGTAAAGCCTTTAGAAGTGGCAGTGTTCTTCATGAACATGAAAGAATTCATACTGGAGAGAAACCCTATGCATGTAAGCAATGTGATAAAGCCTTTACACATAACAGAAGTCTTCACGTACATGAAAGAATTCATACTGGAGAGAAACCCTATGAATGTAAACAATGTGGTAGAGCCTTTGCACATAACAGAAGCCTTCACATACATGACAGAATTCATACTGGAGAGAAACCCTATGTATGCATACAATGTGGTAAAGCCTTTACAACTAACGGTAATCTTCACGTACATGAAAAAATTCATACTGGATAGAAACCCTATGCATGTAAACAGTGTGGTAAATGTAAAAGTCATCTTGACTCACATGAAAGAATTCATATGGGAGAGAAACCCTATATATGTAAAGAATGTGGTAAAGCCTTTAAATGAAACAGTCTTCTTCACTCACAGGGAAAAATTCATACTGGAGGGAAACTCTATGAATGTAAACAATGTGATAAAGCCATTACAACTAACAGTAATCTTCACGCATGTGAAATAATTCATACTGGTCAGAAACCCTATGTATGTAAACAATGTGGTAAAAGCCTTAAGACTGGACAGTCATCTTCACAATCATGAAAAAATTATAGTGGAATAAAACCCAATGAATATAAACAATGTGGTGAGATAACAGTCATCTTCACTCACATAAAATATTCATGTTGGAAAAACAATATAGATGTAAATAATATGATAAATCCATTTTCATTTCCTAATTCCTTACATCAGAAAAGACATACTGAAGAAAAACCAACATGAATGTAAACAAGGTGGTAAAACTTTTAGATATAATGATCTTCACAGGCATGAAATAAACACATACTGGAAAGACGTGTACATGAAAATATTCATAGTGTAGAGAGATCCTATGCATGTAAACAATGTGTTAGAGTCTTTGGACATAATCATTACATTGAAACACATGAAATAAATTCATATGAGAAGGGCTCTGTCAATTCAGAGGAAATTTCTTGACAACAGTCCTGACTTCTGGCTCTTAAATTTTTTTAATGCTTTTTGATCCCTGTTGTCAGTGGTTGTAGATATAAATGTCTGTCTGTGGCTAACATTGATCCAGTATGCCAGAGCAATACTCTTCTTCTCAGGATTTTTATCATGGTTCTGAGTCTTTGTATTAAGCCATCTATTCTGAAAGGAAGTCTCCTTCCATGATAAGTTTGCATGTGACAAATGCAGTGATCTGTTAAGCAGTAACTGAAATGTTGACAAAGGAATTTGAGAGGACCATCACATCCTCATAAAACTATAGCATTTGCTATCTATGTGTGCCTATGGCCTCTCTGGCCACTTTGATTCACTGGCTTATAATATCAGACATACATTTTCTTCTGTTGATTGGGCTGTGAATCCAATCTGAAAGCTGCTTGTTGTACTCAAACCATAATTGTGCCAGTATTGCATCAGTAGGCATATTCTGCCTGTCCTCTTGATACTAGAGTACACAGGGTTTATATCTTAGCAAGATCATTCATAAAAATTTGCCCCAACAATCTGCATTATGGAGGAAGCTTTCATCTCATTCCGACATCATTTCTCCATGTTCTGCAACCCAAGTGTGTGATGTCATCAACAATCATAGCATACCAACTTGTTTCAGAATGTAAGCAATGATAGTGGCAATAGCCTCCTTTATGTAGACACATGCTCACTTGCCCTTACCTTTCAGGTGCTGCTTCCGATTACAACACACCTGCATATTAATAACCCACTAAAACAATTAACCTAGCTTCAGGAGGTTTGTGAGTTAGAAGGACATACTTTTTGCACATGAGTGCTGTTAGTTGTGGTCTGTGCATCAGTGTTTTTGAAAGGAGTGGGGTTATCACACATGGTCACTTACATAATGCTGAGTTGAGTAGAATCCATGTTTGCAGCTTGACCTGATACATGCATGGAAATTTTTATAAGAGGCTTTGTACACACTTGGGAGAGTGTATTTGCATGTGTCACTGATCTCCATATATAGTAGATCTCCATGGGATGCAACACACCTAGGAATGCTTGGGGCATAAAAAATGGACATACTACTCCCCTAGAAAGTAATAATAGAGGACATGAAGTTAGAGCAGGAGACTGTAAGGTGGAACTGAAGATGGAGGATGGGGTCTGAATATGATCAAAATACATTATATGAAGTTCTAAACTAATCCTTTTTCAAAAATTAAGGTCAATTAGGCACATATTAGCAGGTTGGATATATCATTTTCTTATCTCCAGGCTAAATACTTTACCCTCAAATATACACACCACTTCAAGGTAAGAACATTTATATTGGTACTTTAAAGGAATTGGACAGGAAACATGCAGGTGTGGCTTTTTAAGTACCTAACAAAATAGACCTCAAGGAAAACTAGTCTTAGGAAGCAAAGAACACCACTTTATTCAGATCATGAGGAAAATTCAAGAGAATATTACAGTTCTTAATCTAAATATGCCAAACTGTGTTTTACTCAATTTCATTAAACAAATATTTCTAGCTATAAAGCCCAAATATAGGTTAACTTGAAGAAAAGTAGACCATTGATGAATGCAAATACAAAGAGCAGAAGAAAGGAATGACTGTACTCAAGCAGCAACAGAATGTTGTTAATGAAGTTATAATGGTGGAAATACAAACCTAGACCTAAAATGCAAACCAAAATGAAAATGAGAGGAAGAAATATACATCTCTTTTTTTTTAATTTTCATTTTTTCATTGATGCTTTGTGTATTTCATACATCATTTTCCAATTCAGTTCAGGCATATTTCCCTTTCCCTTCCCCTACCCCACCCCACCCCACCCCATCCCAGATCATCCATTCTTCCATAAATGTCCTGCATCTTTCAGTTTTTTTTCCATTTTTTAACAATAAGTGATAATTTATGAGTACAAGCATCTTTCATGTAAAACCAATTTGCAAGCAGTTGTGCCCAAACTCAAACAGACCATGGGTCCCACCATCCAGTGGGGGGGGGGGGCTGGTATGTTCAATCAAGTTGATCAAATGAGTGTCCAGACTACACTGCTGTAGGTTCACCATTCACCCCAATCACAACCCTTACATTCTACCATGCCCCCTCTTCTGCATATTGTTCCCTAGGATTAGAAAAGGGGCACAGGTTGATGAGAAGCTAAACATTATAATTTCTCTGGAGGTGTTGTCTTGGACTCTGGTCAATTCCGGCTGTTTCCTTTTGTGGGCTGACAGTTTGTCCAGGAATAACCTTTCGATCCTACTAATGAAGCACAAGCAATTAGATTTATAGGTATTTATAACAGTACTAATTGTTATGGTAGTTTACACTGGTATGGACACAGATGTTTGGATGGTATGTTAATCCATGAATTACGGTTTTTTTGTTTTTTGTTTTTTTGTCTATTAAATATGACAGGGTCTTACTGTGGCTTATAACATCTCCTATCCATTAGAGGATGTAAGCTTGTGGCATCAGCCATGGGTTATTCCTCCAAGGAGAGAGCTAACAGCCAATTAGATTTGGGATATACAGGCATATGGCTGCCACTGCTGCACAGTATTTCCAGGCAGGTTAGGTGTAGCTGGTGCTGACAGAGGAGTCTTGCTTGACTCAAGGAGACCCATATTTGCTTTATTGGTTTAGTGGCCTTTGGTAACACTCTCTGGTATTCCAGAGACCATCTGTACACTTGCAAGTGTGGTCTCAATACATCTTTCCCATGTGTTCATCAGGTCTTCGACAGCAGGGCCTTATCGCCTCTCTTCTTGCAGGTATCCCAGTTTAGAGGCAAGGAGCCTTTACCTTTTGTGGGGGCTTGGATCCCCTGGCCAAAATCTCCTTGGTAGAATAATCGATTGCTGATGTTAGAGCTCCTGTATTAATATATTTTGCTTAAGTGCATAGCTTAAGGAGACTTTAGTATTATATTTGGTTCTGAATAAAGAATAATCCTTTTCACAGTTCCTGTGTCTATTAGTCAATTAAAGAAGGCAGTTTTACTGGTTTTATAAAAGATTACCTCTATAACAGTTGGCTCCAATTTACAGCTGGAGAATTCCCTCATCATCATCATCATATTTCTCCTTGTTCTATGGGGGAAAGAAAGTCTCTCGTATTAAAACCTTTGCAGTACCTAGAAGGTAAGTCTCGTTAGGACTCATTATAAATAGTTACAAGTAGGATCCACAGAGGGATCTGATGTTTGTAGCAATCTGGGGCTTTTCTTCCTTTCAATGTTCAAATGGGCCAACCTTTCTGCTAGCACTTTCTGGTATATCCTACTCAATGCAAAGCTGTATCTTTTCTTTCTCAGCCATTAAATTGGTGACATTTTGACCTGTTGGAATGTACAAATCTTTTCCCATAGTTAGTTTTAAGATTTGAATTGCAAGGTTCTTGACAAAAAGGTTTCATATCTATCTGTATCCCCCTTTTTTATTTTAGGTTTTTGTTTTTTTGACCCATGAGTCTCAAAAAGGCAGTTGTATTATACATACCTATAGGATGGAATCTAGGCACAGATTTCATCAAATTCACCCATGCTGTTTGGGTGACTGTATGTGATTAACTTGGGAAGCAAACTTAATTTGTAAGTTAAATCATCCTATAGGTGAAAGAGAATGCTACAAGGTGATACTGTACAACAGAAAAATTATAGAGAACATTCATATGTGCCAATCCCAAAGTTATTGTTATATAGATTTTAAGTAAAACAAATGTGGACAACAGCAATTTATATCTCCAATTAACTCAGACGCATTACCGTTTTCAGCAGAGCCTTTAAACCAATGTTAGTTAATATACACATATTTACTTTTACTAAATCCTAAAACACCATGTAACCTGTAGACAGAGAATGGGCGAAACTGGATACTTGTTGAACTCAAGTCAATTAAATATGCATTAATCGAAAAGACCAAAAACAAACAAACGAATATACACACGTGTCCTTCTCCCAGCCCTCCCACCCTTCCCGAATCACCATTTCAGTCAGTTTTCTGATGCAATCTTTCTGTTGTTGTTCTTTTAATATGCATCTCTCTCCACAAGAAATATTATAACTGGGTTATTGGCACTAGCATCCACATATGAGGGATACCATTTGTCGTTTGTTTTTATGGGACTGTGTTACTTCACTTAACATAATGTCTTCTAGCTCCATCCTTTTACCTGCAAAGTTCATGATGTCGTCTTTCTTTACTGCTGCATAGAATTCCATTGTGTACATGTACCACATTTTCTCTATCGACTCGCCAGTTGAGGGGCATTTGGGTTGGTTCCAGCTTTTTGCTATTGTGAACAGAGCTGCAATAAATATAGCTGTGCATGTATCTCTGTAGTAAGATGAGTCTTACTACAGGAGTGGTATGACTGGGTCAAATGGCAGGCTCATTTTGAGTCTTCTAAGGGTTCTCCACACTGCTTTCCATAGTTGCTGTACAAGTTTACATTCCCACCAGCAATGGATGAGTGTTCCCCTTTCCCCACAACCTCTCCAGCACTTGGTATCATTTGTTTTATTGATGCTAGCCAGTCTTATTGGAATAAGATGATATCTTAAAGTGGTTTTAATTTGCATTTCCTTAATTATTAGTGATGTTGAACACTTCTTAAGATATTTCTTAGCCATCTCTAATTCCTCCTCTGTGAATTCTCTTTTCAGATCTTTGCTCCATCTTTTGAGTGATTCATTTGTTTTCTTTCTTCTTTGTTTTTTGAGTAGCTTGTATACTCTTGAAATTAATGCTTTGTCAGATGTATCTGCTGTGGTTTCCTCACATTCTGTGGGTTTTCTCTTCACTTCCTTTATTGTTTCCTTTGATGTACAGAAGCTTTAGAGTTTAATGAAGTCCCATTTGTAAATTGTCAATCTTATATCTTGTGCAGCTGCTGTCTGATTTAAGAAGTCTTTTCCTACACCTATGTCTTGTAGTCTGCTGCCAAGTTTCTCTTCTATCACCTCCAGAGTTTTAGATTTCATGTTGAGGTCTTTGATCCATCTGGAATTGACTTTTGTACAGGGCGAGAGGTAGGGGTTTAATTTCATTCTTCTACAGTGGTGATCCAGTTTTGCCAACTCCACTTGCTGAAGATGCTTTCTTTCCTCCAATGTGTCAAATATGAGGTGGCTGAAATTGTATGTGTTCAGGTTTGGATATCCAGTTTTATTCCATTGGTCAGCTGGTCTGTTTTTGTGCCAATACCAAGTTGTTTTTATGACTATAGCCCTGTAGTACAGTTTGATGTCTGGTAGAGTGATCCCCCCTGTATTGCTCTTTTCACCCAGGGTTGCTTTGTCTATTCAGGATCTTTTGTTTTTCCAAATGAAATTGAGGATTTTTTTTTCCAAACCTGTGAAGAAGCTCTTGGGGATTTTGATTGGGATTGCATTAAATCTTTATACGAGTTTAGGTAGAATGGACAATTTTACTATATTTATTTTCGCAATCCATGAGCATGGGAGGTTTGTCCATCTTCTGATCTGTTCTTCAATTTCCTTCTTCAGACGTTTAAAATTTTTGTTGTAGAGATCCTTGGTGTCTTTGGTTAGGTTTGTTCCTAGGTATTTTATTGTTTTTGAGGCTATTGTGAGTGGGAAGTTCTCCTTGTATTCCTTCTTCAGTTGCTTATTTTTGGTGTAAAAAAAGGCTACTGATTTTTCTAGATTTATTTTGTATCCTGCCACTTTACTGAAGTTCTTAATCGTTTCTAGGAGTTTCCTGGTGGAGTTCTTTGCATCTCTTAAGTAGACAATCATATCATCAGCACAAAGGGATAGTTCGACTTCCTCTTTTCCAATTAGAACTCCTTTAATTTCCTTTTCTTGCCTTATTGCCCTAGCAAGGGTTTCAAGCACTGTATTGAAAAGGAGTAGTGACAGGGGCAGCCTTTCCGAGTTCCTACCCTTAAGGAGAATGCTTCTGTTGTTTCCCCATTTGGGATGATATTGGCTGTGGGTTTCCTATATATGGCTTTGATTACATTAAGGAATGATCCCTCCAATCCACTTCCCTCTAGGACTTTAAGCATGAAGGGATGCTGGATTTTGTCAAAGGATTTCTCTGCATCAGTTGAGATGATGGTCTGGTTTTTGTGTTTCAGTCAGTTTATATGCTTGATGATATTTATTGATTTTCGTATGTTGAACCATCCCTGCATCTCTGGTATGAATCCAACTTGGTCATGATGGATAATCTTGATGTGGGTCTGTATGCGATTTGCCAGTATTCTGTTTAGAATTTTGGCATCTGTGTTCATTAGGGAGATGGGTCTATAGTTCTCCTTTTTGGTTGCATCTTTGCCTGGTTTTGGTAATAGAGTGATG